>CABFPE010001137.1:89831-103703 GCA_900660155.1 Hofstenia miamia | reverse complement strand
AAAAAAAAGCAAAAATCTCCTTAAAAGCTTTTGTATAAGAAAAAATGGAAAAGCATTTAGTGGTTTTTTACACTGAGCTCACCACACACATAGACACACATACATTTATTCTATATATATTTTATTATTATTTTGTAAATACATGTATTTGTAGTTTGTAGCTTTTTTTACTGTCATTTATTTACTGCAATAAATTTGCTTTGATTATTATTATTATTATTATTATTATTAAAGTTGTTATTAATATTATTATTTTCTTTAGATGAAATGCGTCAAGAAAACCTGCCACAATCTTAAGTTTGGAATAATTAACATATGACCCGATAAATAGTATCTCCTAAGGGTTTTCAAGCAGATCAAAATTAGCTAAATCTTTCTGTCAGTCTAACACAAAAGTTTTATAGTTTACATCTTGGTGTATATAAATATTTCAAACTATATCATAGGAACATAGGCTTCAGAATGAAAATAGTTTAGGAGTAGAAGAAGTCCATTATACCCAAGATGATTTACTGGTGTTTCTATTTTTACATATGTAGTAAGTTAATAATCAAAACATTTTATATTCATTTTGTAATTCAATTACAAACGCTTTAATTGAATATTTCCTATACAGTATTTGGTATAAATATGAAAATGGCCAAATTCCAAGCTAGTTTGATAAAGTTCGAATTGCACAAACTAATAAAAGATATAAACCATACACCTATTCTTTTAATAAAAATTTCAACTGAAAACATTTATAGAACCAAATTCTGAATGTTTTTCCAAGCAAGATATACAGAAAAAAGTTGATTCCATTATTTGTCACAGTTACAATATTTTCCAGAGAACTAATAGCATAATATAATGTGGAACATCGATTTCCACGCGCATATTCATAATTTCGCCAGTACCAGCAGATTTGAGAGGCAGTGCTTAAAATAGTAAAACTGCAAGTTACAACAAACAGCAAGAACTCTGCGCCACTACTTTTGGAGTTTTTATTTTGTTTAATTGAAGATGTCTTCTTTCTTATAACTAATTTCCAAACTATTAAACTATTGAAAAGCATTACAAGGCTGATTGGTGCAACACCTTGAGAAAAAACTAGATATTCAAATACATTAGTTTTCTTCCAATCTGGATAAAGGCTACACAAATTTGCTACACACTTTTCGTATGCGATATATACAGTGCTTCCCATTGCAAGATAGTTAATCGTTATCAATCCAACAACCATTTTATATGCAACTGACTCTTTTGATAGAACGCTTTGATATAATATGGGAAAATACACTGCCATAAATCTATCCAATGAAATTATGACAACCAACCAATGAGCGATGCTGGTTGTTACCCAATCTTGCATTACATCTAAATAAATGCTTTACTGATTCTTGTACCGGGAACTTAAAACAATGTGATACCGGGACCAACTTTTCAATTTCAAATTAGACGGGGTTGTGTGATTTATTATTCGATATTATGATATCCTTGCTAAAGTAATATCCCATGTTAACTAGTGAGTGAATAATTTGAAACGCCAAATATAAACGCACTTTGAAAGATTTATACGCACTTGCAAAGACTTAATATCAAGGTTTTAAGCAGCATTAATATTTAGTAAAGCAATTTTTGTGAACATCGCAAAATTGAAAAATAGTTTGAGTTTTGTCATGAAATACTTAAAATTTAATCGTAGCATTGCACTTAATTAATAGACCAATAAATTTTGTACAATAATATCATGTTTTAAAATAATAATTGTTCATTATAAAAACGTGATTTCATATCTTAAAACATTGAGTTACTATCTTAGAACGCACATCTGCAAACACATTTAAAGAAATTATTGAGTGCATAGACTTTAAATGCATAATGTACTTTTAAAGTAACTAACGCAACTCGTTTACATGGGCTATCTCTTTTATAATCCATTCAGCATCTGTTTTGATTATTAATGCATAATTTTACCACATTAAATTTCAGTACATGACCAGAAATAGATGTATCAGTATATTAATATTAAATAAGTTACATTTGACAATTTAACGTAATTCTAAACGAATTAGAAGAAACGGAACTCACTGGTAGAAATTCCGAACTAGAACATTATTAATGACCTTTAATATCGTTATCATAATATGTAGAGAAATATATAAATAATCCAAATTTAATCAAGTCTAGAATGAAAAATATTGTGCAAAAACGTAATATAAGAACTTCAGTACCCCTATAAGAAATATATCGTTTTGGGTGTTTGAAAGTACTACTCAGAATTTTCTAAGCACATACGGTATGATGCCCATGAACCTTTGTAATCTAATTTCCGTAAGTTATTAGGCTCAGGCGCTTGACATAATGGGAACTTCCACTGGTTTGGTAATAGCACTAATTGTGAGTTTTACAAATTCGCGACATCTTTTCATCGACTATTAATGAAACAAGCCGAGTATAATTATACTTTTGTACAAATACAGTATTTATGCAAATTTGAATTGATTTTTGCGCCCAAATCTTAGCATAATCCTGGTTGACATTTACTATTTGCATTACTTTTCGGTGACGATAACAATCTTTAGTAATTCTAAAATTCGAATAGGTTATAATTTTATGAATTATATTTGTTACAAATCATTACAAAATCTTTGTAAGTAGCGGCTAGGAATTGTGAAGCCCTTCAACATTTGTCCTGCATCGATTGGACCATCAAATATTAATGAAATTGAATCCCATATCGCCAATGCTAAACATAATATACTGTTTGTGAAACTTAAATCCATCTAGTGTAAAAATATAGTATACAGTATAATTCCAATGAACTTGCAATTTTACAATTGTAGTAAAAACATCACTAGCTCACCGGATTTGGCATTGTCTTAACTTTAGATACCGGTATAGTAATATATAAATAATTATTGATTAGCTAAATTTAAAAAAACCTTTCTTATATTGATACATATAAATTAAGATAATATAGGATAATTTGAATTCTAATGCTGATATTCGCATTTTTTCTCATAAAGTTGAATTTTTAAATATTTAAGTAAATGTGTTAAATTTGCTAAACCCCAATACCGATATATACAAAATTAGTTGAATAAATGAAATAGATGAATTTTCAATTCACAAATATTGCCAAATAGTTTTATTATATTGCAATACATGTATAAATTGATTATCTTGTTAGTAAAAAAATTGCAATTTTTTAGTGAAAATACTAGTGAGTTACATTCAAATTTTTAAGTCTAAAATTTAATCCGAGAATAACAAATAGAATTTTATGCACTTCAACTTTGTATACACGGTAAATTTGTCGAATAAAAGTCATTTTATACCTTTTCTCCAAATCACAATTGAATTTAGCATTAATATATGTACTATAGTTTTGATTTCGATTGCAATTCGAAATTCATTGATTTCAACTTACATACAATATCGAAAATTATTTCAAATATAGAAAGACAAAAAAGGGAACCTTTTCATTAATAAATGTTTACTTTAATATAGGAAACAAACATCTTCGGATTGTAAATACACGGTTTACCAATCTCTTCTCTGAAATTCCATTTAAAATTAAAGAAAAGTTGAAATAATAAGATATTTAATTTTCTAAGGCAACAGTTAGACTATGTGATTTGGTTGCCCATGATCTGTTGCATTTTGTTAAAATCGTATGTCTAACCATCGAGAAAATTAGCGATGTTTGTGTAGCTTTTCTTGCTACCAATCACCGTGGTCTAATTGCTTTACATAATATATTTAAAATTTAAAATGTATACTTTATTTTATGCAAATTCTTAATATTTTGATTTATAAATATTGCAATCCACATTATAAAAAACCCTGAATAATTATTCATTTAGAGTATATAAAAGAATTCTATGTGTACAATCTAAAATCTTAGATGGAAAAATTTGAAATGTCATGTGTTCGAATATAATTTTCTTAAATATAGCTATAACGTAATCAACAATGAAGTCATTTCTTCTGGATATTTACTTGATGGTATAAAGAACGAATAGACCATTACTGCATTCATAGTTATGCGGTACTAATTCTTAAATATTAATAGTGTTAATCTAAAAATAACTTTTTTGATTTTAAATTCAAATTTATCTAAATGTGCTTCTGAGCTTATTGAATTTTATTCATTTATCAATTAATTGTTAATATTAAAAAATATTGCATTTTGTATAAAGTTCTTCATTATACAAAGGTATATTATAGATAAATGAATACATTTTTAGAAAAGATCGTGATTGCATATACTTAATACTACTTTGTGGTCGAAAACTAAATTCCCCTTTTTTCAGAGATTAAGTGCATGAATTCAATTCTAATTTTTGAAGATTCAAAAAAATTTCTTGAGAATTTTTCATAGATATTAAATCATGTTGATCAGGTATATTCATGCTTTAATCAGTTTATTAAAAACGAGTTTTTTTCAAAAAGTGGAAATGGAAAAGGAGATGTTTAGATTTCATAGTTTAAAAAATTACATTTTCTATGGATTCTGTAGTCAAATTTATATTAATTTCACTACATTAAAAATGCAGTCGTTGATAAAATTTACCTAATAAGTATACAATTGATGAGTTGTAAACTTTTGCTGAACGAATTGTTATGTAACTCAGAGCGTTTGCCACAAGCCCAATGAAAGAGAAGAGAAGCGAGAACCATAGAACGTAAGAATTGATTCGATTTTCAATGTGAATTTGCTTAGAATCACATTGAACCGATAAATTTGCTTGCATGTAAACACACTAAATAACTTCTTACACTCTTAGGAATTTATCAGTACTGCTTTAATACTATTGGTTACTGTGAATTTTCTTTCGAAAAAATTATGCTTGTCATTGGACGATTATTATGAAGTAAATGAGAGTTCAAGAAAACAGATGCACAAATTCCTGATTCCTCAAAGATTCAGGAATGCCAGATTTAATATAAATAAGCATATATTTGAAAAAGTAGTTTTCTACTATTAGTTAGAATGTTGAGGGGCTTAACTCGATCTATGCTTGAAAGTTCACTTTCAGAATACAATTTCCCAGCGCGAAGTAGACTAATCAGAATTCCTTCTTTGGGTGGTTACGGTATTTTACAATAATGCGTGTACAAAAGCATCGTAGGCCAAGTCAATGGCGTCAAACCCCTTAAAAATCAGATTGCTCAATTTTCAAAATTTTATTTTATGTAAGATCATGTTAAGTATTTAGCATCATTGACCTTACCCCAATAGCAAAGCCACGTGGCATTTTCGTGTTTGGTGGCAAAATAGAGTAATATACGTGGCATTGTAACGAAATTTAAATTCGTCAAGTCATTTCTTAAATTACGTGGCAAATTTGTAACATTTTTACCAAAATGTCACCAACACCAACTATCATAAAAAAGGCAACTACCAACATGTGTTGCTTAAAGGTTTTTTTACATAAGAGAACTATTTTCAGTTCAGGGGCGTAGGCAGGATTTTCTGACGGAGGGAACAGCATCGTCATTACCCAATGCGGGGCGAAGCCTCGCGAAAAATTTTAAAAATATTGAGAAAATAGACCCTAAAAATGCATTTCACCATCCTAGATTTTAAATTTTTCAATTTTTTACAAACATTTTTTGATTTATGAAGTCAAAATCAAATTTGGAAACCTGACGGGAGGACATTCCACCACCCCCCCCCCCNCCTGCGTAAGCCACTGTTTCAGTTACATGGCAAAAAGTAACCATATTTACCAAAATGCGACGTAAATTTTAATGAAAGTGCGACGTATTACCACGAAAATGCCACGTGGCATTGCTATGGGGGTAAGCAGATTCGGAATTTTTTTAAATGTTTCAATGATTTCTAAAAAAAATTAAAAAATTCAAAGTTTACATACTAATAAAGATATGCAAAATCAGAAGGCACCATGGGATAAGGAGTGTCTACACGTTTACCGTTCAATTTAAAAACTAACGCATTCAAATTAAAAATTGCTGCATTCAAATTAAAACATAAGTCATTCAATTTATATTAAATATGAAACTACGCCATTATAAAAAAATTAAACTAAGTAACAAAACAAACTATTAACAAATGTAATTTTTACTATATTTTCCATGCAGTAAATCATCTTCAGCCATGAATCTTGTGCATAGCCTCTGTACAAACTGCAAAAAAATTGTATGAATAGAGCCATATTTTGTTAGTTATAACTACCCAAATTTAAAAAAAATTATTCGCATTCTAAAATCTTGCCTAAATTGAAGTAAACTGAGTAAAAATTAAATTGCATTTGCATCACATCGAAAGACTTAAAGCTCTTGCTTGTATGCTATCTATTAAGTAGGATTTCTGAAAACGTGTGGTGGAAATCATCACAATGGCATGTGTAAATACCTATTTCGTATGTTTCCAATAAAATAATAAATAGATTATAAGTACAACCTATTTATTGACAAGTGTTTGGATGTGGAATTAAATTCTTTGTTTGTTTCAATACACCTTACGTCAGTTACTTTACGTTTAAAAGGAATTTCGAAGGTAGATCATGTAATAATAGGAGGCCTAATATTTCGTGTAGCTGAAAAGAAGAGACGTATTGAAAGAAATATGATTATCACAAAGTATTGTCACAAGAAGTTTGAAGGCCGTCAAGTTTGCAGTATAAATTCAGCATATAGCATTCAGGTTGAATATTTTTAAAAATACATTTAATGGAATCGTTAATTAGTATTGGAGAAAGTCGATATCCAAGAATCGAGCCTTGGGGACACCAGAGCAAATAGAAAATTCAGGAGAAATTTGAAAGAAAATGCGAACTACTTGAAATTGATTAGAAAGATAACTAGAAATAAGATTAACAAAATCAGAATCATTTCCGAAATTTTATATTTTTTATTTTAGAAATCAGCAAAGAGTGAGATACTTTATCGAAGGCCTTGCTAAAATCTAGATAAATGGATGAGAAACTGATATTATATTAACATTTTGAAAATCACAATCAGGAAATTTTAGAGTGGAAGTAACAGTAGATTTACTGTACATAAATACAAATTGAAATGGTGTCAAAAGTTTGCGAATGATAGGATAAACTGGCTTTCAACATAATTCTTTTAAAAATTTATGAAATTAAGTAAAAGAGTATAAAGTTTCGACGATCAGAAAAACATAAATGTTTTGGAAAATTCTTACCTGCTTAATAAATTGGATTGACAACTGCAACTTTCCAAGATGCAGGATAAGTTGCTGTTAAAATAAGAAACAACAGGATTCACAAAAAAGAGGCAATGTTTTTAAGAAGATTAAGGTTAAGGCAATGTGCGAGAATTAATCGAAGTTGAAAGTGTATAAATAGAATGAGGCGTAAATGAAATGAAAATAGCATCAGAAGTATTGATGAAAGTTGCTGAGTACTTAACTGAAGAAGATGATGGTAGTGGGTCTGAGACAACAGAACAGAAATATTTGTTGCAGAATGTTGTCATACAATAATGTAGAAGGCGAATATTAAAGTTTTCATAATCCTTTTAGATACTTGTGATAGGAATTTATGGAATTCGAATATGAAAATGAATTGATATGCACAATTTTGTCAAATGCAATTCAGTCTGTAAAATTAGAATCTATTGTTGAAATCTTATTTAGATGGATGAATAGATTGGCATTTAAAAAAAATTTGTTGCACGTATCTACAGAATGTGAATCATAGTAGAATGGTAACTTCTGATGTAGGTTACGTTTGCATGGAACAAATTCTGAACGACCTGAAAGGATAACATTAACTAACACGTTCATAATATTGTCAACATAAAAAGGGAAAAATGCTAAACGTAAGTTGAGTTTGGATAAATTATTAAAGGAAATGTAATTACCCAATGAATAAGAAAACTTTTTCTTTGAAACATTGTGCAAAATTCTGGCTGAGACAACAATAAGAATCCGTGACCTGATGACAAGGAAGCAGGGTTAATAGTAAAAACATATATATATATATACAGTATACATATATATATATATATATATATCCAGAATCATGTGTAGGAAATTAAGCAATTATTGGTTGATTTGTTCAAATTTACTGTCAATATGAGCAGCTATAACTGATGTATCAAACAATTTAGCATTTAGCGACATATAAAATGAACCTTTGTTTCCAGAATGGTCACATCCATTCCAGACAAGTTGTTGTTGTCAGTGACGGCCGGTTTTCTCATCGCTCCCCACTGCAACTCAAATACTACAAATACTAACTGTGGACAAGATTTTTGAATTACAACTGAAAATTACTTCTTGTGGCTCTGGTCAAAAAGATACATTTTCTTAAAAGCAGAGATTTGGAAAGGTAATTGTCTCTATTTTATATTATTTGCATTAAATTTTGATTGCACGTGATAACAGTGACTTAGTGTACCTGTTAAAATCTTCAAACAATGCCTTTTTGCATACAATGAGGTAAAAGGCAATCAACACTCACAAATATGAGTAGAAATACAATGTGTTCACAATGCGCAAAAGAAAAAATGCGACAAGCTGCAATATATGCAAAAACAAAGTGGATGCCAATGATGAAAAAATCAAATGTACGATGTGTAAGCACATTTTCCATCTCACGTGCACAGGAATTAACCAATCCATCATAGAAATTTTGCAGGGAAGAGGAAACATAAAGGCACGATTTCCTGGACTTATGAAAATTACATTTCAACGGATGTACATGTAATTGAGGCGGATGTCTCTTACATAAGTACAGCAGTAAACGAAATAAAAAATACTCTGATATTGTGGAGAACTCTAATAAAGAAAGTAGTGTAAGAATAAATTCTAGAGAATTGGACAGCAAACTGAACTATGAAATTAGAATTCGTGCTTTTCCCGAGAGTGATCGTCTGTCAAGATCAGAACGTGCAAATGATGAAAAAGAAAACGTCTGTAAGTAGTTTAGTAGCTTGAATTGTAACTTTAATGAAAGTCAGCTGTCTGACATCATAAGGCTGGGTAAATATGACAAAAATAAAAAGCGGGCTTTACTGATAAGGCTCAAGGAGCCAATACATGTAAAAACTAGTAGTGTTAGTAAGTAAGTTAAAATGTAATAACCCATTTAATTATATTTTATATTTATCCAAGGGGCATTATAAAAAAGAGCTGGAAAGGGACAATGGTGCTGTAAGGCCAAGAAAAGAAATGTTAAATGAAGAGAATGGAATGTTGAACCAAAGAACTCGTGAATAATAAATTTTCGTCTTCATGAAAGAGAAATAAGGAAAAATGGGTTAACATTCAGCAAGATTGACAAACAAATTGGAACCTTTACTATATTCTCACAACATCAACAGTTTAAAGAAAAATTTCTTATATCTTGACTATTACATTAAAAGAAATAAATTCTGTAGCCAATTTACAGGAAACTAAATTAGTTCAAGAAACACAAAATGAAACACTGGATATTGAAAATTATTATATGTTTCGTTTAGACAGAAATTGTGATATTTTGGGAAAAGAATGTGGCGGAGGATTAATTACATATGTTGACAAAAAATGGTCCATTCACAAGCCACAAATACTGCATGAAATCTCTATGAGAGACATTGAGTTGCAAGTAGACCGAAATATTTGCCAGTCATGTTTACAACAGTTATCATTATAAATATGTATTTGCCACCCGATCGTAAAAAGAAGAATGCTGGAAAAATAATTAAGAATACCTTAATGTCATGTCTACAACGATTCAAACGAGCATTTTTTATCATTACGGGAGATGCAAATCAAAAGAAAATTGACTGTTTAGAGGGTATGGGATTTAAAAACTGCGTAGACAGACACACATTTCTACCTAATAAATCGCAATTGGATATTGTGTATGTAACTAAGTCTGAATTTTATAGCATTGGATATGAACCACCAATAGGGGAATGCAATATCATGTTTCACCTTATCTTAATGGGGATTCCAAAAATCACTGACAAAACAAAATTTGCAAATGAATGCAAGGATAAAGAATCGAAATTCTCATGTAACCAATTCTTTGAAGATGTTTGATGGCAAGAGGAGACTGAGATCCAATAATAGAGCAGATAAAGGAATTAACTAAATTGCAGAAGAAAGACAAGATGGGGCGTGCTTGGCAGTTTTTCCTGAATGCAGAATAATTTGTCATTCCTCATATAAAACAGAAAAGGTCAAAGATGATATAATTGATTCTTTGTTATTAGCTAAGAAAACAGCATTAAAAAGTGGTAGTCGAAAACAGGAATTTTTTACAGAGACAAATTTCTAAATTTGTCAAGCTAAATCGAAGGAATGTGCATAGAAAATATTTATGATGCAATAAATAACAAGTTGAAGCCAAAAAGTGAAAAAGCGAGGCTGAATGAAACAACTGCGAACTTACTAAATACGTACTTCACTATTTTTAATGAAGAAAAAATAAATGATGAGGAATTGAAAATACATGTGGTCAAAGAAGATTCTCCAACTGTTAGTGTGAAGAAAATAAGGGATCTTTTAAGAAACATTAAGTGCTATAAATCTAAAGGTTTATCAGATATTCCCACATGGGTATATAAAAATTTTAATGAAATTCTGTCAGTAATATATGCAAAGATTTTCAATAAGGGTTTTGAGAGAAGAATTTATCCGGAAAGGTGGAAGAAAGCTTTGATGATAGCAGTGCCGAAAAACCACCAATGAGATTGAAATATTCCAGAAAATTTAAAATTATTTCGTCCAATTACAGTAACGCTGGTTATGGATAAGTGTGTCGTAGACGTATACATGCAAAAAATGAAGGAGATCTTGGATCCATATCAGTTTGCGTATAAAGAAAATAGTGGGACAGTAGATGTATTGTTATATATAATGCGCATTATATACACATGTCTAAACTTAGCGGATAATTCAATAGTTCATATTGTGTTCTTCGATTACTCTAGTGCATTTAACACAATTTTACAAAACAAAATTATAAATAATATAGGCAAAACATCATCTTGGTTATCAGATTGGGTGAGGCAATACATGAAGGCTTGGTCACAAAGAATACGATATGAAAAAGATAAATTTACAAATGAAATTAGAATAGTTGTTGGTGTTCCCCAAGGAGGACCCTTAAGTGGAGTCTTATTCACTGACCAAACCAATGAAATATCTAATGAAAGTTTGAATGCTGATAGAAGCATCGCTGATATTTCAAAGTACTCCGATGGCATGAGAGTAATCGGAAAAATAAGTCACGAAACTGCTGATGAAGACTTTGAAGAATATAAAAGAACAGTAGAGAAGACCTTTCAAGCTTCAGAAAACAGTAATCTAAAATGAATATTGCTAAGACTAAAGAACTAATTATTGCACTCCCAAGTATAAGAAAAGAGTGCCTGAAAATCATAATTAAGGAGAACATTTTTTTCAGGAATATAATCAGTAAAAGCATTCAAATATCTCGGCATTTATATTGATAGTGCACTTTGTTGGAGTTCTCACGTTGATTATGTTAAAAAATAGCGAATCTCAGAATTCGAAAACTTATTTTATAAATTATCTAGATGAAAATGCTAAAATGTATTTCAAACATATATTTTGCCTAAATATACGCAGCTGAAGTTTATGTTCCAGGACTATTAGAAATCGAAAAGAAAAAATGGAGGAAGCAAATTATATTATATTCAAAAATAACGAATATAAAGAAAGCTGTAGTGATTTAAGAACTGAATAGTGCATTCAGTAAAAAATTTATACGAACTGTAACAAAGATCAAAAAAAATAAACAACATGTGCTTCATAACGTTATTCCTATATCAACAACAAAGACACGATGCAAAATAACATTTCCTAAGTTTCACCCAGTGCAATTTAAGAAATCGTTTGCATATACTGCATGTAGTTATATTTTGTACGGAACTTGCCCGCAGTTCCTATAAAAATTCCTTTTTACAAACAACTGTTGTTTTGTACAAGAATTAAAGCGGACATACATACATACATACATGCATACATACATTGCAGAATGTTTGTATATTCCCAAAGTACTTAGAGAGAAATTCAATACCAATTTCATCAAAACCAGAACAAATGGAATTTTAGTGATAAGAAGTATTGCAAAATGAGCATATAACCTTCTTTCATTCTTGCTAAAGCTTTTCTTGCATGTGGAACAGCTAGATGTATTTTCAACCATCATTATGTTGTCTTTGTAATAGCGTCAATTAAATAATATTCTATGTATTTGAATACTTTAATTAAGAAAACAAATCAGAAAATGAAGGTATATTCAATCATTCAAGTACTTCAGCAGCAGATAATCATATATCAGATCATAATTTCACTGCCTTCACAATACCTCCATCAAATCCTAAATTTCACTAACAGAAAAGTACTTTCTACCCAAATTGTAATATCACAGCCATAAATTCAATACTTTCTGATCAAAGATTTCTTCATAATATATCGTCATATGATTCAATACCTTACTTGAATAACAGACTACTACGCATTTTTATAGTTTTATTCGTCGCAAATGTCTTGAAAATTTATTTATGATGAAAACTTTACTTTGTCAATCCTTTCACTAATAGTATTGCTGCAATTTTCTTATCAGTTTTGCCAATCCTGAATACAGTTTACAAGTTACTTAAAGTTGTGATCTATCTACATAACATTTAATAAGTTCGCAAATGAAATTTGACCACATGTCTTTCTAGAAAGTTCATCTGATGCTGCATTAAACCCGACCCGATTTCGATTTACGGGTAAAAAGACCAGATTGATTATTAAAAAATACTGTTGTTAATCGCCGCTTGATTTGAGAAAGTTGAAGACTTGAATAAAACCACTGAATTGCTGTTTCCCCTCTAGTCTTTTGAAGAGAGTGACAATAAAGGTAAACAGGAATATTTACTACCCGAACCCTATCCAACCCAAAAAGTTGACATTATGGATCTTTTTCCAATCAAATTATCATTAGCATCAATCATTTTCTGATACGGGAAGCAGCAATTCATTGGTATAACTTAAAGTTTTGGACCTTTCTCAATCAAAGCGGGGTTAAAAACAACAATTTTTTGAAAATAATCCAATCTTTGTACCCGAACCATTCCGATCCAACAATTTGATGCAAGAACACGATCTGACCCAAAACCCAAAATCGGGTACCTGATGTCACTCTCTAGTAGAAACAGTCGCAAAATTGAATTTAACTTCATTACTTAAAAATGTAAAGAAGGTATATGAAGTAGTATTATGTTAGAAATTGCAAAATATATATTTAATATATTGTTAAAAACCCATTTGTTCAACCGGGAAGCTAGTTTTGTTTAGACCAAACTTCTATTCTCGGCTCGGCTGATTATATCAATTGATCTCTGATTTCCAAATCTTACAGAAAAAAGATGTCTAAAAATTAGTTTGGAAACCCAGCAAATCACAATTGCTATATATTTTTGATAGTTTTTAAGAGCCAACAATATAAGTTTGAATTTTTATTGAAAGCTTGCAGTAGTGTATTTGTCGTGATCATATATTACCATCAAATAACACATAAAAAAGACGATGAAATACGAAGGGACAATGACAAATAAATATTGTAATTATTAGCCTATATATATATATATATATATATATATATATATATATATATATATATATATATATATATAATCAAAAAGCACGAAATTTTGGGATTTTGAATTGTGGTCTAAAAATTCATCCAAAGCATAATTAAAACTAAAACCCTAATTATCCACTAATAGTTTCTAGGAAATGAAATCTTCACATAGGCACTGCGTCCTATTAATATTCAATGTAGAATATATTCAGCGTTTTTTCAAGATTTGTTAGAAACAATGAAATCCTATAACTTGAAATACACAATATATTCAATTTAGTGCATATATTCGTGATAATTACTACAC
>CABFPE010001137.1:75364-86725 GCA_900660155.1 Hofstenia miamia | reverse complement strand
TTCACATAGCAATAATATTAATACCAGTATTCTCACACTGATTCAATTTTTCATTTAATACCAATTAGTGTGTCAGTCGGTTTTTTCTAGTCTCTTATAAGATAAATTATTTCAAGACGATTGAATCTACTGCAGTGTCATACTACTTGAAAAGATCGTTTGGATAAATTTTAAAATAATGAACATACGTGACAATGGCCTTTGTTATGGGAAGATGAAGAAGGAAAACTCAGGATAGTAAATTTACACCTTAGATAAATCACTGCATGTTATTGCCTTAGAAATATTATTTAGCCGTTTGTACAGCAGTAATTATTGCAATAGCTGCAGCAGCAGAGGGGCAAGTAGAAGGGGAAATGAGAAATTGCCCATAAAATAATTTTTTCCCTACAAATATCCATAAATTTTATAGTTTCAACTTTAAAAATGCTCTTATTAATTAATTTTGTAGGGCTATAAATATATTTTGCCCGCATCAACAATATTTTTTATATTTTAACATAGAAAATGTTATAAATATGTATCATGATGCTATTGTTAAGGTGTAGATGAGATTTATCAAAGCCTTGGATTTATTCATCAAATAACATTGATTCCAATCAATTTGACCTCATTTATTGAAATGAGAATGCTTCTGATTATATTTCACTAATTCTTATTCCAATTGGCATTTATCCAGTTATTTGGAAAACTTGCAATGCTACTCAAACACATAGACAATATAATTGTATAAAAATTGTTTTTCTACAATTAAATTATTTGCAATCTTTAGCATGTCAAGTGAAATTGCAGAAGAATACCTTTATAATGACTATTTGCTTATAAATGCCTTAGCGCTTTTTTACTATAATAAAATTATCCGTAACGACGAATTTTAAGCGATCTTTTCTATATCAAACAAATTTTGTTAGTTTGTGGAAGAGAAACATTCTTTAATAACAGCATTTTGGTATTGTTCTTCAAGCTCGTGTACATGTACCACTCAACTATTGTTGCAAAATGGCTCGGATTGAGATTTGATGTTCAAGTCAAATCAAAGATATTAATTCATTCTTAAATATTTATATGAGTTCATATTTAATTGAAATTCAAATACATGGAAATGATATTGTCAAGGAGGCCAACACGACGTATTGAATGGGAGAACTCCCACTTCCAATGTAAAATGTCCAGCTTTGTCATATTCTTTCCCTCACGAATAAACATTGCAAAAAAACAATTTTTCCAATTTTTTCTAAAATCCTCTTTGTAAATATTGGTTTCAGTTAATTATTCAAATAATATTTTTGTGACAACAGTCACAGACATGATTCTTGTATTTGCTTATTAGCCCGCATTTATTTGGTAATAATTACATAGATTGCGTTTCAATGAGGCACTGTTGTTCTTTATATACTAAAAACAAAAATTATATCTCATGACAGCAGAACAGATACTTCTAACATTAAAGAAAAAACAAATATTTGAAGCTACACATATAATTTTCATTAAAACGGTTTATGTACAATACTGCAAAAATGATCAATCGTGCACTATATATAATTATACATGTATACTAACATCTTATTTCTTGTTGCGTCTTTCACGAAGTATTTATCACTAGAAACGCGAAAATAGGTCAAAATGAGCTATAAGCCTTTCTTGTTTGTTCATTATTCATTCAGCAAAAATACTAGCAGTTACATTCATTTCCAATTATGTTGATAATTTGATTGAATTTGCAGTTAGTAGAAATGTTGTTTCTATTCAATAATTTTCGCATTTGAAACATTAGATGTAAATATATTCTCAAGGAGTTCTCGCTGTTCTAGTGTTAAATAAATGCCAATTGCAAACAAATTAATAAATATAAAATATCAGCTGAATATATTTATGAGCTTTAATTAAATTGTTGGAATAATTAGTAAATTTTGTTTGTAATGTCCAAGTGAAACAAGTGTGCAGGCAAATTACAACATAGAACGTACTGGGTAAAACTATCCAAAACATTATTTTGAATGGCATTGCAAAATAGGAACATATTGAGAAAAATTATCACAAATTCAATACTATTTTAGAGGAAATTTTGCTACAATTTAATCTAGTACAATAGAAAATGTAATCATAAATTTACATTTTCATTTGAAAAAGATTCCATAACGACATGTTTTCCTAAAAATTAACAACTTTATGTTTCATATTAGCGATTTTGTTACATTGTTTACAGATTTTAAAAAATATCATAAATCATAATCCCCCATAAATTATGCAAACTCTTTTAGTTGACAATCTCAATGCAGGATCACATTTCACATGCTAGCATAACTTCCTATTACAATTGTTTTGAAGTTGTGAAAATTATTTCTTTCTTCGTTCCTATTAGGTGGCACTCCTCAAAATAGCGATCTTGGATATTTGAACCAATACAGGTACTCCATATAATGTAATTGTTTACCAAAATTTGATTAAGTGTAATATAACTTGCAGAATTTGTTACTTATTTAAACAAATTTATTTATTATAATATATTAAATGGGTAGTATTTGATAATTAAGCTGTTCCTTAATTGATGTTGTGCGTTGTATATTATACTGCATAAAATGTCAAAATTTTTAATGTAATCTTCATTACATCTCACACACAATACACTTTATGTGTAGTATTGGAGTTTGGGAGCAAGGCTACAGTTTGTAGATGCTGTATGCGTGTTCTAAAAATATATTCTCAGGTTCAATTCAAGCAGTATTAGCTTTCTACAATGGATAATGTTATCAGCAAATGCAATTTTCTTTTAACTTTCAGGCAGATCTACCAATACTTTTATCCTTCTCAGAACAGACTAGCTGTACGGCGCAATTTGCTGAGCAACTAGCGATGTCCCATATACAGTACTGGCCAAAAGTTTGGGAACAGTAGACCTGTCTAAAGCGTCTTTATGCAATTTCCTGGAAACTTCGCAAAATTCCTGGAATTCCCAATGTTTTCGTAGAATTTACAACAGATTCATTTAGACAATCAAATTAACACAACTTTAGATTTACACACAATACATCTTCACTGAAAAAGCACTATCATTATAGTTTGAAATATGGTCCGTGGTAGTGAAACTTCACCAACAAAGCGTGCTCAAATTCATATCTTGTATGAGGAAGGGTACAATTATCTCGCTATAGCTGTTAGAATGGGCGCGTCAGTATATTCGGTATCCAGAAGTGTTACTTGCAATCAGCAACTACAAAATTTTTGCTCTCGCAAGCGGTCTGAAAGACCAAAAGTGACAACCCCTGAGACTGACCGTCTCATTCACTGTTATGTCGTCAATCAACCATTCTCTTCATCTTCTGAAGTTAAAGAAAATCTTGGTGTGGTAGTGCAGAATGTATCAACACGCACCATTAGGCGTGGATTGAATACTACCTTNTATATAATATATATATATAGGTTATAACCAACGTGCTAACAGAAAAACGAAAAAATAAACGCATTCAATTGATCATTTAATTCTTTTAGCATGCAATAATGGAATAGCCTAACCTGCCGGAACACCAAATAAAAGCTTAGAAATTTGAAACCTTTCAGAAATTACTAAAGAAAATTGATTTATACATCAAAAATAATTTCATAGCTGAAAGTTCAATAATATTTTTTCGAAATTTATATACAACTTAAAATTAATGATTAAATGTTCATGACAGAAATTTTTATTTATTCTTTATTTGGAACATTTTGAAATATTTTTTAGATGTTTATCAGCATGTTTTTGTTATAAGTGTACCTATTTTCTACATATACAGTACTGGCCAAAAGTTTGGGAAAAGTAACCTGCCTAAAGCATGTTTTATGTTTTTTTTTCTGGAAACTTCGTAAAATTTCATGGAATTCCCCATTTTTTCTGAGAATTTACAACAGATTCATTTAGACAATCAAATTAACACAACTTTAGATTTACACACAATACAATCTTCTAAAGTCAAAGCAAATCTAGGTGCGGTAGTGCAGAATGTATCAACACGCACCATTAGTTGTCGATTGAATATTACCTTTGACCTTCCATCGTGCAAACCGGCAGCCAAACCCCGATTGTCTTCAAGAACATTCGAGGCTGGTTGCGCTTCTGCAGGCAATACCAACACTACACCCCTGAGATGTCGCATCAAGTATGTTTAGTAATGTTTAGTGACCAATCCAAGATTTGCCAGTTTACATCATACTGGCCACACGTTCGACGAGCAAGAAACCAAAGATTCAACACACATTACACGCAACAAACTGCACGCTCAGCAGCTTCTGTGATGATTTGGAGTGCTATAACTGCGAATGGGCGTGCTGGTCTGCATTTTGTTTCACAACGAGACAGTCACAGGCAAGGCCTACCTCAAAATAATTCAGGACAAAGTTCCCATGTTTGTGCAGTTTCGTGGAACATCTGTACTACAACAAGATGGTGCTCCGTGCCCGAGCGCCAAAGTTGTGAAACAGTGGATTGCATCACAATACTTTCGGCTGCTTGAGAACTGGCAGGGAAACTCCCCAGACCTCAACGTCATAGAAAGCTAGTCGAGTCAATGTCAAATCGCATTACTGCGTCTTTGGTCAATAACGGTGGACATACAAAATATTAGTGAGTTTTTCTGAATTAACTATTTACTTTCCACACGCTGTTATCATATTGTTTCTACACTGTGTTATTATATTTTTTCTACATTACGTTTTTTACTGTAAAATAAAAAAATTTCTAAATTTGGAAAGTGTTCCTAAACCTTTGGCCAGTACTGTATGTATCTATTTCCTATAACACTTTTCCAAATAGAAACTAATTGCACTAAGCAATGTGCACTTATAAAATTACTATATGAGCAATGCGGCTACCGTTTGTTACTGCCACTGCGATTTCATTCCATAGTTTAGTTTGTTTCCAGGTAAGTATCAAAGAGAAACACTTTCTTATCAGAAAAATGAATAACAACGATTTAAAAAACATATTCAGTGTCAAATAATAAGAAAAAAATATATATATATATATATATATCTATGTATATATATATATATATATGAATCGTATTGTACATAGCGTCAAATTTCCAATTGTGACATTTAGAAGACATAGAGTTGATTGTTTTTAGAGCATCTATAATAAATTCACAATTTCAGCAACAAGTTAAATATTTTTCGAAATTCCATTATATTTAATTTCCAATGCCAATAATTGCAATAACTTTGCTTACTTATGAATTGAACAAACAAGACCTTATGTTTACCGTCGTATAAATTTGGAAGAATTTTCTTATAAACTACTGAATTGTAAATTTTTGTGTAATATACATGTAATTGTCAAAATAATTTAAGCATATGTTAAATATGTGTCACAAATGACAAAAATGTATTATTTCATCATCTCGTTCCCCAAGAAACTGCATAATGCGAAAAATGTGTAATTCGCCAAAGTGAAATAATTGCTAATGAAATAAATTTGAAAAACTTACATATAGAATTCTGAAGTAAATGTTGCAATAGAAATATATTTCAAAAATCCTGTCTTAATTTGTGAGAGATTTAAGTTATATTTTGATAATATATTTCTCGACAAATTCGCGATCCAGCAATAATATAAAATTAGTTCTACGCATCAAATAATTAGAGTGTTAAATAGCTAACATTGTGAAAGAATCTTTTTATTAGAATAAAATTTCATGCAATAAACTGATAAATCATTTTTTTACAAATCAACGGAATTTGAATTTACAAAAATATTAAAATTCCTGTTTAATATTTTCTTAAATAACATAGCAAACATGTAATTCATATAGTATAATAACTAGTGAAAAAAATTATCAGCAATTTGTTTACCCTAAAAATCATAATTGATATATTCCCTTCATTTATCATAAATTCGAATTAAAACTTTATTCTGGATAATTTCTATTTAACGATATACTTTTCTCATTATGTATGCATATAATCATATATATATATATATATATATATATAGATGTTCCAAAATTAGCTACTGAATCTATTTTACCGAAACTTTAAAAAACATGTCTTATAAAAATTATTTGTATCATTGTAATATACAAATACTCCTCTCTACTGCAAGAGGCATTGACTCAGAACTTTTCCTATTTTAGGGATAAATTAATTCAGTATATTTATTAAAATAATTTAATTTTTATTATTGGTAAATAATTGAAGAATTGTCTTTCCAATAGCATAATTGATTTAGAGATACAGTTTTGTTTCCGTAAATGCCACTATCGAAAATAATTAATGCTCGTTAAGAACTTTAGAATATCTTTTCATAAGTTTAATCATTTCAGATTTAAAGGCCTGATTTTGCACTGCGTATAATACTGGGTTAAGCAATGAAGATAAAATTGTTAGTAATAGACAAGTTTGATACATTGCTCCATCAACACGAAAATCAAACTTAAATGTGTAGGATATGCTTAGGCAATACAGAGAACTGATGATGTTGAGGGGGAATGTGCACATTACAAAAACCACTGTGATAATGGCAGAATTAATGAAAAGCTTTTCGTTTTTCTTCTGAATGCTTTTGTTTTTTCTAACAGTTGATCTCTTGAAGACGAAAATTGCAATTCGGACATATATGAAGATTATTGTGAGCAGAGAAACGAAAATAACTGCAACATAATAATGAGCAAGAACGATGTTTTGTGTTTTAGACCAGGTTCTAATAACGCTTACACAAAGTGAGCCCAGTTGATTTTCTCTTTGATCAAACATTAGCAATAAGTCTGTTGCAGAAATGCATCCCAGAAAATACACTGAAATTATTGCAAATTTTTGAAACATATACTTAGCTGTAAATTCTTTGTATTGCAAAGCATAAAGTACAGCAAAATATCTATCAAATGCTAAGAAAACAATATGAAATATTGAAATTTGAATAAAGGCATATATGTAGTAGGTAGAAACAACAATTTTGCAATAGAAGAAACCTAAAATTTTTGGAGGCATATGCAAGGTTGGTTGAATCCATATTTCAAATAACTTACATAGGCAGGTCAAAAAATCTGTGAGAGCTAGGCTAACCATGACTTTGTTCGTATAAACTGTTTGAAGTTTAGGGCTGCTGTTGTATGTAAATATTACGAGAAAATTGAAAACTGTCCCACATGTGGCAATAATAGTTGTTGCAATGAGTGTGTTACGATAACCGGAATTATCAGCAACGCCAAGAGTTTCAGTCGAAGAATTCATTTTTTATTAAAATGCAATTAGTACTTCGTATTTACAAATACTTGCAATATTTCATTGGCTAAAATTCTGCAAATAATAGTTGAAAAAACAGAATTGTTGAATTCGTTATTGGGCAATATTACTATATGTGTTTTGATATTTGTATGTTAATTTTTCCAATAAAGACGTTGCTTCAATTTTGATAAATACTGATATGTTCAAATCTTTGATTGTTATTGGAACTACTTTACAATATTTATCCCTTTTACATTTTTAGTTGAAGATTATCTCGAAGCCAGTAATTTGCAATTGCTGAAACTGGTTTTTTGACTGGTAATCTTAAACTTGCCAAAATTGTATGTATCTTATTAAAAAAAGTTCATATTTCAAAAAAATATCTGCTAAAACTTTGGAAATACATATCTAAGTTTGGCAGAGGTTTTGTATTCGGAAACATTTTAACAAAATCATTGTAACCACTTGCTAAGTTTGCCCATAGTTTGAGGTTGGTGTGTGAAAACTTGTGAGGAAATATTAGCATATTCTACACATTTAAAATAAAAACAAATTTTTTATATTATCTAGAATTTTATATACTAGACATCTGTTGAAATCATCTCTAAAATTTTTTTAAAAAAATTCTTAGCATACGACCTTATTTTTTATGCTAGCTGCTTAGTCTTTTCGTAAATTTACGACAACAACTAAATTTGAAATTTAATATAATACATTATCAAGAAATAAACAACTGACAAATTTGATATCAATGTGTATTAAATCAAAATACAAATGTATTCAAGGAAGCTATATAGTGAACAGTGAACAATGCAAATACAATATAAGGCATTGAAGCAAAGATTATGCCAACTTATACCAATAAAGAAGTCTAAAATGTATAATAAGATTAGAGCTACAAAACTTCAATTAATGAAATTATATATCAAAATTACCAATAAAAGAGCTACGCGATGTACTATTGCCTATTTAGGTCTATGGTATATACGAATCTTTTAAATTTAAAATTCCTAAATAAAATTTTTGAAGAATTGAATTCTTTGTGAAATATGTGCTAAATAGAAGTATTTTATGTTGAAGGCATAGCATATTAGGATTTGCTGTTCTTGTTAGATAAATTTAGTTACTAAAAAGCCTAGTACGCATATGATATATCTATTTAGAACTAGATCTCTTTTTGTTCGAGATGAATATTTTGGTTGTAGGAGTATTAATTAGATCTGTCTAGTGTACGTGTATACATAGATAACTAAATACTATTTAGTTGCCTATGGTGTGTACCATGCCTACAAATTTGCGTCTATAATCTAAAATATTTACAAGATATTCACAAATTGAAGGATAAAAAACACAAAACATATATTGAAATCTATTTACAATATATACCAGAAAATAACCCGAGCAATGATATTTAGAACAGTAACAAACAAGAGTAAATATTTGATTCCCAAAATTGTCTTAGAAAAAATTCTAGAACAATTGAGTCAAGGTTCAATGATATTTTTTCAATGATATGGATGATTTAATTAATAATTTTGTTCCTGATCTAAATACACTTTTGCTGAAGTCACAATAAGACTGTTTTGAAGAATACCAATATATTTTCCTTTATAAGTATAAGCAAAAAATTTCAAGAATAGGTAAGATCTGTAGTTTTATCAATCTATCATTATTATTATGGCCTGGTATAGTCCATTTCATGCACAGCCTTTGAAATTTTTTATATTTTTCACCATCACATTTAGAAGGAAGCCATACTGTAGAAGAACACAGCAATATAGACTGTATCAGAGATCTGGATAATGTATAGCGAAATTTTATGTTGAAGGGAAAGCTTAGTTTAAGGCATAAAAATAAAAAATTCAAACACTTCACTTTATTAATTGCATGAGTAGACCATGCAAAATTGCTTCACCCAGATTTTCAATAGTATTTTCACAACTAATGGATTAAGTTTCAAAGCAAAACGGTATCTGTGTTTCATTTGAGAAAGTGATGAGCTGCAATTTGTTTCCTCAACTAATTCAATTACTTGCTGGGGAACAACTGTCTGTATTTAAGCAGGAAGATGGTCCCTGTAATATTGCAGTAGAAGTATCTGATGAAAGCAAATGTTGGTCTATTGGTTTAACCGCAATCTTCAAGATTAAATTTTCATAGATATTGATCTGTAAGCAGTTTAAAAAATGTCAAACAATACTATATTGAAAAACCAATAATTTTGTTAGCATTTTCATATTTTGAAAATTTTTTTCATTTAACAAGGTTCTAAGACGTCAGAATTAATTTAACAAATTTGTAAGGTTTAAAAAACCAAAAAAGCTGAATAAAAAAGCAATTGCAAAATTATAAATATCAATATAGCTATAACATTTGTTTTGTGCAGTAAGTTGTAATATGATCAAACATAGTCTACTGCTGAAATAATTAATAATTTCCTCAATTATAGGGGCCAAAGTACAATATTTTTGCAAAGTGCAAACTGTCAGTAGCTACTATTTGCGAGGTAAATAAAGCATTTTAATCTCTTATCAAAAAATAACTTGACAATATAATTTTCAAAGATATTAAAATTATATAAAATCATTTTTGTTAATCGCATGCCAAATTTAAACTTAGTGTTTCAGCATTACTACAGAATATTATTGAATTAGAAAAACCATATACCAATTCTATAAAGAGGTGTATCTTTCTTCGTCTCCTCCAACCAATTTATAAATCTGGATAAAAAATTTCTACACCTCATATTTCTAGCTTTTCAATGCAACAAAATTTGTTTTTACACTGCAAAACCAAAATATGAATTCTTTATTTATATTATATTTATTGTTCAAATTTTTTATATAATAAAAATAATCATCAAATTAATGATATTTGCTTCTTTGAATCATCCTTTGTACACAATTTCTAATTTTTCCTTATCTGAATTTACACAATATGTGGTTGAGATATTATCAAATTGATAGAACTTTTCATGATCATATCCATCTAATTTATACCCACACTTCCAACTGATAATCCCCAAGATAAATACATAACCGATAGAAAATGCTATTAAAAATTTCAAATAAATTTTCTATTAAATTGAAAAAAGACCTGATAATGGAACCAATATTATACCACTGAGAAAATAACTGAAATTTTTCAGCGACAACGATAATAGTATGTGTACTTCATGAGAGTTTGTTCACACAAAATTTTACATATAAGCACAGACTTGCAGCAAATGAAGTTAAGGAAATTGAACTATAAAGTGATTGCAATAAGATCCAGGCCTACCTTCACCATTAATTCATAGATTTACTCATTCTATTAAGAAATTTCATGTACTGAAATCACTAGTTTACAGAACATTGCTAAAAATGAATTTATTTTGTTAAAACAAATAAATATTAATAGATTTACTTCTAATATTTGCTTGCAAATATTTGAAAATTTTAATCACATTTCGGGGTTGTTTCTGTGATTTAGCTTGTAAATTTCCTCTGAATCAGGAAAAGCCTTATGCAAATTGTATTGTAGTTTTGGAACGAAATCTGAAAGTATACAAACCCAGTTGTTGAAAGTTTATTTGCACAAGCAACGATTACCCCTGAACAAAATCTTAATGCATCTATCATCTCTCAGTATTTGGAACATTCAGATCAGTAAGACTTGATCCATAGTGCAAATCAATTAGTCGGCATTGAATATCTAGATAAAATGTTCAGAAGTCATAAACTTGGTTTGCTGAAAAATGGAAAATCCCATTTTGAGAAATATTGTTGAAGTCTTGTTCTTCTTCAAATATTTTAACACTAGATTGTCCAACATGTCAAGTTGTGAACAGCGTTCCTTCGATTATATATACATAGATATTGTGCGTGACAAAAAATTAGAGACACCAAAAAAACACAAGAAAATTTACATTTACTTAATTTAGCCATTTAGAAGGATATGTCCACTTAAAAAATACAAGAGTGAGCTACAGGATAGAATACATATATTTGTATACAAAACAGCAAAACATTGAGGTACTACAATCCTCTGCTATGCCATCTTCATTTTCAGTAAAATTTCAACTTGACCAACTTTCTCTACTAAAAGAAAGATTACGTTTCCTGTTCATTGCAGACATTTGGAAAAAACAACTATGACTATATATATATATATATATATATATAC
>CABFPE010001137.1:27346-56791 GCA_900660155.1 Hofstenia miamia | reverse complement strand
GTGGGACTTCAACATACAGACGAGCAAAGTGATAGAAGCACGGAGGCCAGACATAGTAGTGGTAGACAAAGAGAAAAGATTAAGAACAGTGATAGACATAGCAGTACCAAAAGACAGAAATGTAGAAAGCAAAGAGAAAGAGAAGATAGACAAGTACAGAGAGTTAACAGAGGAAATAGAAAGGCTGTGGAAGTTAAAGAAGGTTAAAGTAGTCCCGGTAGTAGTAGGAGCACTAGGAGCAGTAAGTAAGAAGCATAAGAGATACTTGGAGCAGTTGGGAGTACCAAAGTGGGGAGGAGCAGTAGCACAGAAGGCAGCATTGTTAGGAACAGCTAGAGTCCTGAGGAAAGCTCTCAGACTCCCTGGGAACTGTTGAGTTCCCCGAGCTGAAAGGGATACCAGCATGAAGCTGTGATGTGCAATAATAATAATAATAATAATAATATAGACTTCATTAAACTGTAAATGGGAAGTCACTGAATGTATTTACAGTGTTGAATGTCCTATTCATTCTCAAAAAATGTCCAGAATTGCTTAAAAATATTCTTTTTCGATGGTAGCAATATATCACATGCATACTTACATTCCAAACGATTAAACAACTGTGCGGATCTTCTGAATAATTCGTTTATTAGTTTTAGTCTTCTTAATTTTTAAAATATTGAAAAAACTATTTGTCGTTGATCTAAGATCTCTTTTATTGTTCCTTTGTATGTACTTGTCTATATTTAGGCTATATTTTCCTTGGATAATATCAATTAATAGGTAAATATCATTTAAATGCAGTTACAATGTAATTGGCAGAATTTTCAAAGTTTTTAGTCGTGATATATAATCCTGATCCCTAAAAATCTATTTAGTACACATTTTTGGACTCTTTCCAAACTACATGCGTTAGAAAGATTGCAGTGCCAGACAGACAGTAATTTTGAAAGAATAATAGAAGGGTACAAATGTTTTTTCGTACTTGGTAAAATGTGATATGGTAATTGGTTCTTCATTTTATAAAATGTTTTCAAAGCTTGTTTAATGATGTTTGGTTATGCCAAAAAAGATTACTACAGATGTGAATTCCAAGATCCCTTACTGTTGTATTTGGAGTCATATCCAATTTTA
This sequence comes from Hofstenia miamia, assembly GCA_900660155.1. Lineage (NCBI taxonomy): Eukaryota > Metazoa > Xenacoelomorpha > Acoela > Hofsteniidae > Hofstenia > Hofstenia miamia. The sequence continues at coordinate 55,675 of CABFPE010001137.1, read as the reverse complement.
TACACTCTAATGCATCTGCAAATGCTTTGTTATTAAGGCACCAATTATTTAATATTCTTGCATCATGCTGTACTGTCTTAGGATCACTCGCAAGAACTTTGTTCTTTTCTAAGTCTTCCAGGTGTTTTAAGTATTTACTACCTAATGTTGTCGAAGCTTTTTCTCTAGAATGTAATTTCCAAAAACTGGAGCAGTATTTGTTATATAAATGCACAGAACTTGAAGATATGTAGTGAGGGAGGGCTTTCTTAATTTTGTTTTCTTAATTAAATGTTTCCGAAACAGATTGTATCCAATTATACCAAAAATCACTCTAATTTAAGAGGCATGTGTTGAATGTACTAATATCTTGTGCAATGTCTATGGAGAGCATTTCGTTATAATTTGAAAAGGAAAAATTTCTTTGTTAGTATCTTCACAGGTTTACTCTAATGTTAGAGTGCAGTTGATGCATTCATGCATGAACTTCTAAAACAGTGTTATTGATTGGAAGTTATCCCCATTTAATAAATGATGCATTACAATATAAATGACCAAATTCAAGCTGACTACAGAAAATTGCCGCATAAAACTTCACTATTTCTGTAAATGTTTGATGGATTTGTATTTTCCGTTAGATACATAAATTTAAATAAAAAACCATAAACTAGTTTGCAATTTCTAATATTTTAATAAACACATGCGGTAACACCCACATTTTTCAAACAAAACGTAATTTATTACACGTTTCTAGTGACTAATATAACTACACATTCACTGTAATTTAAAGTGGGATTCATTTCCTAAAAATTAGACATGCAATGTTATTAATATAATTTATACACACATACATTTTAATATACAAATCAATTATATTTACTGTTTGAATTTCTTAGTTCTACATTCTGACCATTTATTAATTGGTAATTGTATATTCTTCTAAAAATAAAGGCCAAAAAAGTTTAAACTGGTATTAAATGAGTTTCAAAATTCAAAGTCCTAATAATGAGACCTGGGTATCATTGCCTCAACTGCAGTTTGTTTTTTAAAATAGACACTAGGCTGCTGAGAGTGAAGTATTAGCTTAGAATAATGAGGCAGACTCACAGAATTTTAAATGAGCCTTATCTGATATATTCCAAGATCATGTATATGGCTGTGTTGGCCCTTAATTTTTAGTATTTTTGACATCAGTTCTATGAGAACGTGCTGAAGTAGTCAATTATCGCTCCAGTCGCATTGCAATATTTAGTCCCAGTCAATGCGAAGGGACATGATAGTTCCTTATATCTTGCCTCGTAAATTTCGTTAGAGTCCAGGACAAGCCTAGCCGAAATAATGTTATTGCAAGCATGGCCAAAGTAGAAAAATCGTAGCCCTCTTACAACTATATGCAAACAAAAATCATCGGAAAATTTGTTAGACTAGCTATCTGAATATTTATAATAAAAAAGATATCTGAATACAGGGTGATCCATAAAGAAACATTCCCCGTGCAGGTATTTGTGCCACCCTGATTATACTTTTATATTTATCAAGCGAATATTTTAGGATATGGCAGCTGAAACGCTTCCTAAGAGAACCAAACCAACACTATCTTCTGTGTGAAAAATTATTACAATTGTGGCTTGTACAAGATTTCAGAGCAATTTCATACATTTCTTAAAATGGATAGAGCACCTCAAAAATCGGTCATCCTAGACTAGCATAGCAAGATTGAGAAGCCTGGTACTATCTTCAACCTCAATAAGAATTCCCCTAACCGTTCCAGCCACTAGTACACAGCAGATCTTAAGGATGATACAGTGCCCGTCACAAAGGAGCAATGTGTTTAAGTACTTGAATGAGCTAGAATCACCGTGATCCTCCGCTTCTTTGATGAGTCAATTTTGGTTCCAGAATGATTGAGGTAGCACCCATACTTCTCATTGATTTTGTGATTACCTGAAAAGAGCAACATAAATATTATTTGGTCATCCTGAACACAAATTTTGTGTGAACGCCCCATATCCCGGATTTGAGCCACTTTTTTTTTCTTCTGGGGTATCAAGGGTAGTGTGTTTGCTAGGCTTGCAGTTAGGTGACATTTTTCTACCCACGCCACAAGAAATGTCTAAAAAATCCACAAAACAAATCCCTCCCCCCACCATAGCATTTAAAATTTGGCCCACAAATTCCACTGCAAACTGTTCAATATAATGTAGCATCCGTATAGTGCACGGACGTGCATTAACAATATAACGACTGCTAACTATTTCTCTTCTTCACAGTGTACGTGTTTCTTATATACAATGTTTCGCATAATGTTTACAAACACTAGCAAATGCGACAACAGCGGACTGGCCGATAACGAGAACTAGGTACCTGCCGCCACAATATCAATATAAAGCATTTGAAAACACTAAAAATTTTATGTATAATTTAATACGTAATTCCAATAAAATTTCACAAATTAATCACAATCCCGACCATAGTTATATTCCGTAACACTTTTTTTTTAAAATTTTATATAATTTTTTACTGATTCATTGCACTGAGAAATATATTCTATGTACATAGACTTAATATAATAACTACAAGTCTCACCTAATCATATGCAGCCATTATTAAGACTGACTAATACACTACGCTTCTTGTTGGTCGTTAGCAAAGCATAATGTTCCACACCTTTTTTCTGGTATTCATGAATAACCTTTGCCATAGCCAGCTTATAAACCCCTTGAACAAAGGGGGTGTGATATGTGCATGATAGGGTATGAGTATGTCTGGCTTATTTTTGAAAAGAACATTATTGGCCGTTGATTTGGTTCCAGAACATCAAAAATTACAAAACGCATACTTTTACAATTTTAATAATTTTAAAAACAGCGATTTATAGGGAATTTCTGCATTTGCAATGAATCTCAACTAAATTTCAACAGTCAAATCAACGTCAATTTTAAATTTCATTTTAATTAGGAGAAGGTAAACAATTTTTATGCATTTTTAATTCACACTCGAAAATTAAAAAATTTACAAAATTTTGCGAATATAAACTCGCAAAAAATTAAAAACTCATTTCTTATATAAAAAATGACACATTTTCTAATTAATTTTTATAGCTAATTTTTGTAGCTTGATATTGTTTCTAACGCTTTGACATTTTGAATAGAAAAAAACCAAAATGTATGTGAATTCTTACTCTATATAACACATAAAATAAAATATGTATGTATTATAATTAAAAATTGCTGTGAAGAACAAAATAAAGACATTTGAAAAGTATTATGTTGCTGCTAAATATACATTCAAAGATGTGCATTGATAAAGCTAGCCTGTTGCAGTGTGATGCATAAATTATGATCATTCAAAATCATTATGAACATCGTAATTAAGAGGCAAATCCTGAGAACAAGAGACAACATTACCCATCTGAGTAACTAACTCAAGAACTCTACCAATAAATAGCTTTAGTACATTATGCAAAAATCGTAATGTTAATATTCGTCATAAATTTGAAAATATGCATGCAATAAAGGCTGATCATTTGGAATAAATCTTGTAAACCATACCAGCATGAATGACAGTTCTTCCAATTTTGGCATGTTGATTAGAATTGGTTAATCAAAATATTTCTGCAGTCTCATTGATTTCCAACAATAAGTTACAAAATTGTGACCAAATGATTTGGGCCAGTCTTTTTTGGATCGCCCTCTACTAAGTTGATAGGGTTATTCTTAACCATAACAGGCTTGATCTGAAAAATTGTGACAATCAGTAAAAAAGTAAAGCCAATCAAGCCTCTTTCTAGATTGGTGAACCAAGCTTTCTAAGGACGCTCACCTGTGAACCCTCCCTCTACATATGTGTTACTTTAATGTAACAAATCGATTTGTCCACATTTTTGAACAGTTTTATCCTAGCTTGTTTAGAAATATTGAAAACCTTTTATATGAACACATTTACAGTGTTGGTACCGCTCATCCAATGATGAAGATTTGTGTTAGACTTATTTTTGCGCCTGAAGTAAATACAAAAAAGGTTTTTTCAATGAGGAATTACAGTTAAACTGAACACCACAGACTCACATCAGAATGCATGCAGATGTCAATAGCATTACAGATGCAGTCATTCGTTTACACTAGTCACCAAATGTCAGAAAACTTCTGTTTGTGGGTTTACTAGTGGCTTCATAGCCAAGAAATTAGAAGGAATTTTATAATTTATGTATATTATATAATTAAATGGAGCCTATGAATTGCAAAATATTTTAAATATTTTATAATTATATCAAAATTTAACAAAAAATATAAATATACATATTTGTTTAACCATGAAATAAAATTCACACAAAAAATATTCAAACGTTATTTCCAAAAACGAACATGCGAATATGTCGTTTTGTGGAGATTCACTGATTTCTAAAAAATAATGAAAATTTAAAGCATAAAAGAATGGTTTACGAGAACTTCTTTTATGAATACGAATCTGTCAGTGCAGCTGATTAACGCAAGATATGTTTGGTTCTCATGTTATTTGATTGTTCAGGTATGAAAAGGGAGTTGTCAGAGGAAATCGCGAGATTGTGGAAACTAAGGAAGGTTGAAGTCGTCTTGGTAGTAATTGGAGCAGTAAGAAAGATTCCAGATATTTGGAGGAGTTAAGATTACCGTAGTTAAAAAATGCTGGTGTTCAGTAGGCAGCGCTGTTGGAAGACTCCCTGGGAATTGCTGATCTCCTCGAGCTGAGAGCTACACCAGTGCGAAGCTGTGAGAAGGAACAAGATAATAATAATAATTACGGAAGAAGAGCACAAAAATCATGCATTATATATACATCTGGTTTCTGTTTTTCATATTTCCTTAGGAAATAACATGATAAATTTTACATCCAAAACATGAATTTCCAAAAGTAGTAAATATCAACTATTGATTAAAAGATTCACACTTTTAAAACTCTAACAAATTATTTCTAAGACATTATAATCCATACCTATTTTGTCACTTGGTAAAATTTTAATTAACAAATCATAGTATTGTCAATATGTATTGACACAAAACTTTGTCAATGTACCGGGCATTTAAAAAAACTCCAAAAATATGCATAATACTTGCAAACTTTGCAAAATTGACCAAATTTTTTCCGATTATAAAAACTATTTTACAATGCATCGCAATACTCAAGATTAAAGCAGTTGACAAAATGGTATAAAAGAATTGATGGCATGATCTATTTATTGCAATGAGCATGTAAGTGCCCTAGTAAATAAATTTGGCAAAAAATTGCCAAATTATTGCCAAATATTTGGAAAGGATTTGCAAATCGATTCCAAATATTTGGCAAATATTTGGCAAATTTTCCAAATTTTATGCAAACTTTCCAAGAATTTGCCAAATATTTGGCAAATTTTCCAAATAATTTGCAAACTTTCCAAGAATTTGCCAAATATTTGGCAAATTTTACCAAATATTTGACAAAGTTTCCAAGTTTTGTGCTAAGTGATTTTTGTAGAATTTATGAAATATATTAAACAATTACACTCATACATTTATGAAAAGCATTAAACTTTCATCAGCTTTAGTTATTTATAACAGCAGTTGGTTAAACTGCTTCACAGTATACATAAGATGTATACAGAAGACGTATAGATCCAATACAGACTAATCATAGTCTAAACTACAGCAATCAACTGCCAACCAAATGCATTAATGCATTAGTATGCAAGTCAACATCATAATTCTTAACTAATGCAACATTGAAAATTTTCCAATTAATCTTGTTTATATTCCGTAACAATTTGCTCAAAATTTTGGCAGTTATGAATTATAACTTAAGCATTTATAAGTATGTTAGATTTAAAAATTATTTCTGGTATGAACATAAAAAACTAATAGAATACAGGTTATAACACTAGTCCATAACTAGTACTAATTGAGTATTTAATTGTTGCATAAATTATTCTTAGATATATAAATACTTTAATTGTTTATAACAGCAGTCAATGAAAAGTTGAAATTTTCATTATATTGGTTTCAAAAATGTTTGAAATACTCAATTATATATTATGTACACGTTTATTTATTCAAATAAGCTTTAAATTAATGAATGTACAAATTGTACAAATTTGGAAAATTTGGCAATTATTTGGCAAATATTTGCCAAATATTTGGAATATTTCCATTTACAAAAATTATGCATTTTTTTCCAAATATTTGGCAAATATTTGCCAAATTTTCCAAACGTATTTACTATGGTGTACAGCATTTGAAAGACCCTTTTTTATTTTGTGTAAGCATAGATAGATATCTCACAATTTCATAAATATGCTGGCTTTCTATATTTTTAAAATGGAAGTACCTCCACCATTTTCTTATCATAATTTGCATGACAACCGATATATACACCTTACTAAATTATATATATGCATCAACGCTCTGACCTTTGCTAATATATTAAATTCACTTTTTAAGAACTTGCTTAAATTTAAAATTTTTCGAAAAAAATATATTTAATTCAAAGCTAAAGATTTGAATATGTAAAAAAGCAGCAAGAAGTCGATTTCAAAGTATTGAACTTCAATAAGAATTTGTCAAGATCTTTTTGAAAACACTTCAGAATTTCAAGAGTTTTATTAAAGCTTTGTTTGAAAGTGGCTTGCTTTCCCTTTTTCACTAATGTTGTTAATGAATCATTTCCTTTGTTTATAGCTTTGCGATATGACACATTCGAGTTTTGTAATTTTACTTGATTCTTCGAAGAAGACTAATAAAAGTAAGCAAAGACAACACATCCAAAAGTTCTTCAGCTTAGCAGGCTGATATGTTTCTTATGTTTCTATGCCATTATATGTGATACGCAAATGTGAAGCAATATGAATGAGAAATAACGAAGTATCTCATTGAGATAGCCATATCGAATATTCTAGGAATCTAAAGAAATTATATATATATATATATATATNTATTTATATGTGTGTGTTTGTGGGGGGGGGGTGTTAGCCTGAAATCATTCCTGAACTGCTTCGGTATCAAACGTGATCTGCTTATATAAAGATGTATGCTTGGGAAAAAATAAAATTTGACATAAAGAGACCAATAGTCCTCAAGTCTAGCAATACTTGGTCTAAGCGGCTTTTATTAGCTAAAATGCTTTTAAAGCTAAAGAAATAGGCTCAAGCATATTTATTAAACAAATGCTTAACTAAGCAGGTAGAAAAATTGAAAAGAAGATTTTAGCTAAGCGCTACGCAATTTTTTATAAAGAAGGAATTGATAAATCTAGAATAAAGATTCTTAACTTCAAACTTTACGTTGATAATAACCATATTTCTGTTGAGTGATTAAAAGATCCCTATAAATTTACATTCCTGCACACTAACCCAAGAATTTGTTATCCTTTGAAAAAATTATCACTACAAAAATCGTCTATCTGCGTACATGGTTTACTGCAGAAAATATTGGTGAGTTATATCCTAATATTATAATATTCTATAAAGTTCTAGCAAAAGGTTGTCTCATTACTGGAAAAACTTTTTTCAATTTTTGTAATAATTGATTTTCCAAAAGATGACATAGATTTTGCCTGCAATACAATTGTATCTCTCACTCACATTCAAATGTTTGTAAATTTGGTATATATATATATATATATATATATATATATCCNCCTCCTCAAATTAGCAAATTTAATATCAATTTACAAGATATTTTAGAATACCTTGATTATATTTTTAGCACATTCCACAGCATGGCTCCACTTTCTGATCCTATATTTGTTTTTGGTGATTTTAGTTTGTCTTCAATGAATGATGACGCTGAAATTACAATTGATACACTCAATACTTATAGGTTAATGCAGATCGTAGATTTTCTAACACATATTTATGAAAATACACTGGATGTAATTTTTCCAAAAGGAATAGCTGTAATATATTTAAAATAGTTTCTCTTCCACTTTGTTTATTTGATCAATACTAATGCTTTCAGCGAATATCGATATTTTTTTATTTTGAATCACATGTTCAAGTTCAATCAAAAGCTTTAACATTCTTCACGACTCATTTAAATCAAGAATTTAAAATTAGCCTAGTTTTGCAAATTTTTCATTCTTTACCAAAATGATTATATGGATGATGGGTACATTTCTCTTTTAAGCATTATGTCATAGTATCTGAAGTACTCAGGAAAAATGCGTTCTTTTTTTGCCAAACTAATTCTCCTCTAATTCAGTTAATTTATTCAATCTCCCTGTAATCATTAAAAAGAAAGTTGCATGTGACAATTCTCAAATGGAAAAGTACTTTATTGCTTTAGCAATCTCTTAGAATCCATTGAATTATTTAAAATCATTTAGTTCGCTTCTATCAATAAATCAATGTTTCTCATTGATACACGAATTTAGTTGAACGCACTGTCTGCCTTTGCAGATGAACTGGAAAAGTTTCAGTCACGAAAGTGTAATATAGCATCTGAATGAGCTGAAGTATTTAATGATATTTTCTCCATGTCCTTCGGATCAGCTTCAAAATTGCAAAATTCTTTTGAACACCGAAGACTTAATGAATTTATCTATCGATAAAGCAAGTAAAATCAATTTTAAAGGATCCAAAACCTAACTGTGGTCTTGACAAATATCAAACAGTTTTCTAAAAACATATGCATATGAAATGTTTATTCATTTATTCAAGATTTTTCAATTTATTATTATGGATGGTAATTACTCTGAGATGTAGAAGATTTCAAAAATAATTCCTGTTCATAAAAAAGTTTAAAATCGGAAGTTTCAAATTATTTTATCTAAAGTATCCCTTCTTTTTGAAAAGAAGTTATCTTTGATACATTATATCCAATAATTACTAATCAGATATCATTTAACAACATGGATTTCGATCTGGATTCTCTACAATATCGCAAATATTACTTTTTATTGAAAAAGTTAACAAGTGCTTAAATTCTAGTAAGTTCCACCTTCATGTAACGTATATAGATTTTCCAAATGCAGTTGATTGTGTTCCCTATGATTTGCTTATAATTAAACTATAAATTTGAAATTGGTGGTAATTTTCTTAATGTGTCAACTTCTTATCTAAGTGGACGTACTCAATTGGTTTCATTAAATTCACATTTATCAAAGCCTAACGCAGTAATGGGTGGAATACCAACAAGGATCATGCGTGGGTTCCTTTCTTACATTGATGATATTACTATTTGTTGTTCAACTTTGTTCATATTATTATATGCTGATGATATAAAAATATTAAATAAATCTGAATTAGATAAGGATATCTCGAATCTCAAGGGCTGGACGGAATTTAATAAAATGGAAATTAACATGGATAAATCCTAAATGATTAGTTTTGGAGCAACTTAGTACCACTTAATAACATATATACAGGGTGCGTGGGATAAATTTGCAAAACTTACAACACATAAAAGCTAGCGCAACAAAAATGTAGTGCAAATGAGATAACAAAATGTGAACCAATTCCATAAATATGCTTATTAGTGTCAATTTATTCAAAAAACCGCCTTTATTTCTTTTATCTGGCTTCTACAGGTTTTCCCATTTGAAAGTGTCTATTTCTCAATTGAGAATGTCCTTTACTCAAATGAAAATATCTGTTACTCAAATGGAAATGTCTACTTCTCAATTGAAAATGTCCTTTACTCAAATGGAAATATCTCTTCCTCAAATGAAAATGTCTATTTGTCAATAGAAAATGTCCAGATATTTTTATCATTCAATTATCAAAAAATACTAATTAAAATATTTATATCATTTTAAATATCTAATTGATATTAAAATAATACAATATTAATTATTATTTACTGAAAAATATTAATTATAATATTTTATAATATTTATTATAATATTTATATTATTAGAAGCCAATGTCAAATATTCGAATTAAAAATTCTAATTTATAAAATAGAAATCATATGTAATGANAAATATCTAATTGATATTAAAATAATACAATATTAATTATTATTTACTGAAAAATATTAATTATAATATTTTATAATATTTATTATAATATTTATATTATTAGAAGCCAATGTCAAATATTCGAATTAAAAATTCTAATTTATAAAATAGAAATCATATGTAATTGATAATAATAAAAATGCTAATTGATACATGAAATATTAATTGAAAAGAGTTACAAATCTTCCATAGCTATTGCTTTTGGGATAAAGTTCATTGGGTGCCTGTCAAAATTTGCACAATCATATTTGGTTAAACATTGGAGAATACTGTGGTAAATATTTCACCGTATGATTAAGCGGAAGATTAACTTCGTTAGCTCGTTTATGTGCTGGAGCATGTAGATAAAAACTCATTAAATGTCACATGTGACACTTTTTTATGCGTCTCGAAGTGCACCAAACCAGATATGTCGTTGTCAGTTTTCTCTCTGAGAAATTCTTTATGTACATCAGTCAGCTTCTGTTGGCGATGACCGCGCTTTCTTTCCGGAGAATAGTCTTTTTGTGCAATACGTTTAGCTATATTTAATTCCAAGGCTTTTGGATAGGGCAAAAATGTTTTCACCTGATCTTGAAGCACTGAGAATTCTATCTTTGTCTACTTTCGATACTCTGTTATAGCTACGTCGTTCTTCAGTCATAGTATTAAAAAGAATCAATAATATCAATTAGATATTTAAAATGATATAAATATTTTAATTTGTATTTTTTGATAATTGAATGATAAAAATATCTGGACATTTTCTATTGACAAATAGACATTTTCATTTGAGGAAGAGATATTTCCATTTGAGTAAAGGACATTCTCAATTGAGAAATAGACACTTTCAAATGGGAAAACCTGTAGACGATGCCTAAATCTCTCCCAAGCGTTCGCCACAACATCTCTTTTAAGATTGGTCAATATTTGTGAGACCACCAACTTAAAAAATTCATTTCTTCATGGCAGTGCTTATGGATTTCACGCTCACAAACGACACATAAAAAGTAATCGAACAGATTGCAATCTGGTGAACTTGGGGCCAAACATCCTTTTCTGAAAATTTATCCTGCAACCATATTTGCCTTTTCCCATCTCTTTTGCTTTGCTTCTTTTGACAAAAATTGACCTCTGCGCGAAAAATCAGACCTGCAGCGAAGATCTTCATTAAAAATTCGAAGAATCAAAAAGTCACAGCTTCAACTTCTTGGCCATCGACTCATTGAGTTCAATGACTTCTTTAACGTTGGCGACAATGTGTTCATTAAGGCATCTGCGTTTACAGCGATGCTGTCAAGCAGGGGATTGGCAGTTGAACAGATCCTAGCATTCATTTCCTTCTCATATCTTAATTTGGTATTGTACATAGTTCTCAACGGAATGTCATTAAAATCATCAATTTCCTTTGCATTATATCCGGCGCAAAGTCCACTGATGATGGTGGCTCTGATGTGTTACTCTGAAATCATTGCTTGCTTGGTCATAACTAAAATTCTATTTTTTATTGATTTTTTCTGCATTGACAATTAATTTATTCAACGCAGATTTGGTTATCATAGACATTTTAATCGTTAATAATAATTTTGCTAATTTATCACGCTATTTTCTGATTATCTAAAACTCATTGATTGCTTGCATTCTGTTAATGCCTAATTATTACTTGCAATGTCGTTCTTGTAATAACCTGATCACAAATCCGCAGGAATGTTTTCTCAAGGAAGAGTCTTAAGATCTCTAAGGGGTTTAGGCTTGAGCAGAAAATTATGAGCTTTATCTTGATTACAAGAAAGTCACTTTTTGATTGACTAATTTGATAATCAATATAATTGCTCTTGCACATTTTTATTTTCTATCTAGTTTTCTCATTTCCATCAATTAGGATCATTCAACATTTCTATTACTATATATCTTAGAAATATTTCCAACTAACCATCACTTAATAATTAGTATTATGAAATTGTTTGAATAGGATGGAAGCCGAGCAAACAAAAACATTGCAAACTATAGTGACGATCTATAATAATCATTGATGGATCTTTATTCTTCGGGGATGAAGGCTTATGAGTTTCTGTTCCAACTCTATGTATTCTACAATGTAGGTTTCAACACTAGAATGGTTTTTATGCGCATTTATTGTAGCATAGAGAAATCTAGCTCTCTTCTTTTTTGTTTATATTAACATTAATCAACCCTAAACATGAAACTCAAAAGAGTGCTCCTTATCATTTTGCGGTACTTCTACAAATAATTCGACAATGCTTCAACTAAACCGCTTTGATGAAAACGGTTAAAGAAAGTGATAATGCATTGTTAAATTTTATGATGCGGCTGTGGATCCAACATTAATCAAACCCAATGGTGACGACATAAATCCCCCTCCAAATCTCCCTAAAGAGTAAATATACTCTCAGGTAATATATATATGGGGATTAAATGTAGCTTGCTCTCCTAACCAAAATTCGTTCCGTCGGCAATGATCAAACCCTTTATTGAACTGCTGTACATTGCCGATATCAAATATACTAAATATTTTTGAGTTTGAATATATAACCTCACAATTTTTTACTTCGATTTTTAAAGCAAATATTCAGCTGTGTAAATATACACAAAGTGTAATGTGACAAAAGTTCCTCTTGCAACTGTCTACTTAAAAATATCATGTATATGAAGTACATTCCAAAAGTCAAAGTCTGATTCTCTTCTGAACAATGATTTTATTTATGAATCAGAATAAGATTAGCACCGCAACGCGGATTCATATCAATTATTATGCTTTGTTTTGCAGCGATATTATTGTAGGAATTTTTCACCAATAACAATCGAATACTTCTTTTAAAGAACAATTTAATTCTAAAAGCAATCAAAAATGAATGCTTCAACAATCACAGAGGACGAATTCAATTGGAACACAGATTTCGCTTTAACTACAATTGTTATAGTTGGGATTGTCTTCAACTCATTAGTGTTTATAACTTACAATAAAAGTTCCAGGCTACAAAAGGTATATACAAATAAGATTATGGTAAGTTTGGCTTTAACAGATCTTCTCACATGCATTTGTGAATTGTTTCAAATATGGATTCAACCACATTTGAGTGTGAATTCGAAAATTTTCAGAATCATTCAATGTAAAGTTTTCACATCAACTTATTACATTTATGCTTTTATTCAAATCTCGATATTCCACATCGTTTTCTTAGCCCTCGATAGATATCTGGCTGTGATTTTCCCTTTGCATTACAGAAATATAACTGCAAGCTATAGTTTTAGAAAATTTGCTATTGTTTTCGCTTGGGTTATAGGATGCCTTTCTGCAATAGATCTAATATTGATGTATGAACAAAAGGATTTTGAAAGCTCATCAGCATGCATCTTCGTTCTTTACACTTGGACAAAACTTCAAAACAATTTCCTCGCTTATTACTATATGTCCCTTATAATAATTTGCCTTTGCACCATAATTATCATTTATTTAAGAATTGCGGTTTTTGTGCTAAAAAGAGCAAACCTAAATACTAGTAAAGTCATACAGAAAAAAAACGAAAAATTATTTATAAATTCGGCAATTATTACAGTAGTTTTCGTGATTTGCACTTTTCCTCTCAATATTTTTAATTCTTTTTATTGTTTAAACGTAGCGCAGAAACTCGGTTTTGACTATTTGTTTTCGAGTTCATTATACAATACCTGTTTGTTACTTGCAATTTCATCATCAATGGTAAATCCAGTTTTGTATGCTGTCCAAAATCATACATTTCAATCGGAATTTCTCCGAATTGTGGAAAATTTATATTCTAAAAAATGACTTGCTTGCACAAAACGTTTAATGAAGTTTCCGTGCATTTATTTATTTCTTATAAAAATTATTAACATTTTAAAACACATTGTTATTAATCTGAAACTGCTTAAAAGGAAAATATGAAAACGATTAATCGCAGAAATTTAGTTTCCCTTTTCTGTATGTAGGATATCCTTAACTTATGCTTCATAGTTTGTAAAGCTTTTTCCTTGAATTTGAATTTTTAGGTAATATGCATTTTCCGAATGATAATAAATGTATAAAAACACATCTTCAACCATGTAAGCTGTCAACTGATCGAATATTTGACAAATTTAGTCTTTTATTTTATTTATGTCTATCGTAAATTTAGTAATGTTTTATTATTAAATTATTAGTCGAAAAATCATTGCACATTCAAATCTTCCAATACCTTTTATCTGAGAATATCTTATCATCTAAACAATATAGTTTCCTCGCTAAGCATAGTACAAGTGATGTAATTATTTCAATTACTGAGAAAATATCCGCAAATAAATTTCAAAATTAATCCAGTTGCATAGCCCTTCTAGACTTAAACAAAGCCTTTAATTCAATGAATTTTGACATTTTGGCGATTAAACTTTAAAAATTATGGATTTCAACAAAATTCAATTAAGTTACTTATGGGTTTTTTAGAAAATAGAAAACAGCGTGTTTTATTGAAAAATATGAATTATAATTATANCTTTTAATTCAATGAACTTTGAAATTTTGGCGATGAGACTTAAAAATTACGGATTTCAACAAAATTCAATTAAGTTACTTATGGGTTTTTTAGAAAATAGAAAACAGCGTGTTTTATTGAAAAATATGAATTATAATTATATTAAGACCGATCGAGGAGTACATCAACGACCAGTAGTAGGGCCAATTTTATTTGCAATATTTATGACTGACGTAATTAAGCATGTAAATCAGAGTAAAATATATCAGCTTGCTGATGATACTTGCCTCATAAATACGGATAATGATTCATTAAGGGCAACATACAATCTACAATGTGAAATTGAAAATCTTTCTAGGGTATTTCTCATCCAATCAATTAAAAATTAATATTGAAAAAACGCAATTCATTATAGTTTCCCCTAATTCTGTAAAAGAAATAACAAACAAGATCGAATTAATAGGTAACAGTGTTCCAATAAAACAATCTGATCATGTTACATATTTAGGTGTTGATATTGACAAAGATTTAAAATTCGATAAATTTCTCCTAAAAAAGTNATCAATTAAAAATTAATATTGAAAAAACGCAGTGCATTATATTTTCCCCCAATTCCGTAAAAGAAATATATAAGAAACAAGATCTAATTAATTGTTAACATTGTCCAATATAACAAATTGATCATGCTACATATTTAAGTGTTTATATTGACAAAGATTTAAAATTTAATAATTTTTTCATAAAAAACATTCAAAAATGGCTTCTGACATTAGATACGTATACCACCTCAGAAGTTTTGGACCAGATTATTATGTTCAATTATTGTTTGTCCCAATTACATTATTTTTCATATTTATTTATTAATTTTAATACAAAAAGCCGTTATATATTATCAAAAACTTTGAATTGGTAATTAAAAACATTAAATTTTGCACGCAAGTACGATCATGTTTAAGAATACCGTCTAAACTATAATATATTATCCTCCTAATATCAAGTATAATTCCATGCAGCTTGAATTTTGTTAAGCATAAATATGGTCGAGAATCACTTTCTTTTCATGCTAATTATACTTTAAAGTAAATCCACGATCACATAAATATATTTGCAACAGAATTTTCTATTTTTGTTTTCATCGAGCACTTCTAATATTTGGAATGATTTAGAAAATGAGATTAGAGTAGAAAAAAATTACACATACATGCTTAACACATTTACGATTTTTTTCCACTGAGTTCACCACATACATAGACGCACATAAAGTTATTATTACTATATGTTTTATATTTAATTTGTAGTTTAATTGTATTTGTTAGCAAATATATTTCTTTGACTGTTAATATTATTATTGTTCTTTTACAATCGGTTACACAAACATGTTAAACACATTTAGTTCACCATATACATAGACATGTACAAATTTATTATTATTATGTATCTTATATTTAGTGTGTAGTTTAATTGTATGTTTTAGCAAATATATTGTTTGACTCTTAATATGTGTTAACTGCTTTTTGTGAACTTAGCAATTATAATTGCTAAATTGAAACTTATTGTTCTTTATGAGCAAGATTAAAACCTATTCAGTGTGATTTACATTAACAAACCGCATGAAAATAGCAACTGTTATCAATAATCATATTATTATTTTACAAACTTATTTTGATTATGTCGCAAAAATACATAAATGGTTAAAGATAAATATCAGAATGCGTACAAATTATTCCTTCGAATTATTTTTAAATAATTAAAACCTTAGTGATTTGAAGTAATTTAATATAATTAACACAAAATTTAAGATTACATAAAAATTCAATCATTTATTATAAATATATTCAATGGATATTCGAATAATTTGGAAAAAATCTATTTATTAATCGTAAGATTAAATATTTAGCATTTCCTAAGGGCTGAATTCTATAATTCAGAACGAGAAAAGCAATTAAGATTACGGAATTGCATTTGGATTAATGTAGCTACTTCAAGGTGGAATTCTCAAATGCCGACAAAACCTAAGTCTTGCTGAAGTTTAATTATTGATTAAAGGAAATTTTTTATAAAATAGAGTTGAGGATGTGTTAATGTTGGCGCAATAATAATTCATCTCGAAATATCTAACATTTCTGAATGAATATTTCACTCAATATATATATATATATATATATATATATATATATACGCGTTTCTAAAATAGTTATTTTATAAATTCCTTAATAGAGTGCTCTAGCACATGTCTGTGGAAAGAATTGTGTGTGAAAATCTATAAAAACACTGACAAAGATTAAACTCTATCATAAAAATTGAGTTTTGTTCTGACATTGTATTGTTATGATTTTTGCCGTTTTGCTGCTATGACAGTTACCAAACATAGAGGTNTACTGTAACTCTTTAAATTACAACCCGCAAGCTCTAAATTTTCTAATTATGACTTCATAAAGTCATTCATTACAAAATACATGAGGCAAATTTCCATTTTATTATTAACTATTATGATCAGCTTAAATAAAATTTCATAATTGTGCTTAATTCTTAAATTGCAAAATATTTTCATTTCTGAAAAATTTATAAATATTACCATTACATATAACTAATACGTGCTGTTTCATTCAAAAATGTGTTTGAAATTTCCTTCAGCCCATTTGTGAGCTTTCAATTTTTTTAACTTCAAATTTCAATAATTGAATAATAAATTTTAAATAATTTTTTACTAGAATTCAATATAATGGCAGCAGTTTGTCCAATAAAGTTTGTCAAAAACATTTATTTAAAGGCTGACATCCATATTATTCTCACAATGCCTGTATTTCAAATATGATATTCACATATGATCTTCAGCATTTTTATAACATTGATCACATATAATTAACTGTCTAGTAGGCCTTGTTCCTCTAACTACAGAATTTAATTGCTAATAATGGTTCATTAAATCATCTGAATGACTTGCACACATCATTTAGTTGGTGGCTTGGCTTTCAATGTCCAAATGATCGATGTGTTATATAGATCACTTAGATTTAACTATTTAACTTAGATAAAACTAGTCACAGGTTGTATAAGTTCACTCTACTACAATTCTAACGTACAATTGAAGTTCTTAATCAACTAGTGATTTAGCTGAACAGCCGTATGAGGTACCCCTAAATTTTAAAAAGAAAGCAAAATTCTAGCCTTAATTATTACAGATCTTTGACGATTTAGCATTGACTATAACATAATGGTTATAATGAATTATGCATATTTGATGCAGTAAAATTCAATCTATTCGAACAATTGATTACATCGATTAATAAATTTTTTCTTAATTGTATTAAATTTTTGTACTGATTAAATTTGCTCCTGCTGAAAAATACACAATAGATTTACAGCATATTAAATATTGAATTGAATTTAAATAAACAAAATTAGTAAATTATTACAAATATTACAAATATATATGTAAATTTATATTATATATATATATATATATATATATAATCTATATCAAATTTAATATATATTTTGAAAAATATAATTTAAATGCGTCTATTACACACATTGCCAGAAAAAATTTGTCTTGATCCTCTTCAATATTATATAATTTAAGGTATTTCCCTTGTTCGCCCGACTTAACTTACCTCTTAAATTCATTAAATGCAAAATTGACGTGAGAAATTCAAATGATATAGATATGATCTTTGCATTATTTTATAGTATTAGCATTAACCAATTAGAATTGATGATGTATTTGAACATTCGCGTGTTGACATTTTCATGAAATTATATTCAATTGCATCTACTTCATTTTTCCCTTTATAAATTGACATATGGGATAAAATTTTTTGCAAAATTTTGACGGGTGAACAACTATGGCTACAAACAATTTTTTTTTGCATTGCATAGTAAACCAATAGCGTTTAAACAATTGATGATGAGCTAGATAATCTATTAATTTTAAGATATATAAATTTGTAAAAAACCTCTTTCACTTACAGTTAAGCATAGTGCATAATCTACGCCGCACTTTCACTAGTTATTTGCTGACGTCACATGGCACTGTTTAAATTTCTTGTAATGTTGGCGTTTAAGAGAATATTCAAATCTCTTAGATTTACACAACTTAAAATGCTTTTCAAACACAGAAAGCAGCTTCAAATTTTTCTCAATACATAAAAGTTTCAATAAAATCACAGACGCCAATTCTAGAATCAAAAAATGCTCATTTTATGTTCATTTATAACACAATATAAATAGAATATATATATATTTATATATATATATATACAAATATGTATACATATATATATATATAGACTGTTTTATAAAATTAAATATGATATAGGAACTGCAATTGAATGTAGTATACAGAAGAATAAAAAAGAAATATATATAAATACATGTATATATATAATATAATTCATGAATATCTTTTGAAATTTTTCAAAGCCAATAACGACAATAAATAGTTCAGTAATATAAGTAAAGAGATTAGATGATTGTTTAATGAAACTGATGATTTATATGACAGGCCTTATTAAATTCACAAAACCTCTATGCGTAATAATTAAAAATAAAATTGTTTAGACTAATTCATTGATGAGTTTTCATATGGTCATTATCTTAATCATTGATTAAAGCAATGATTTACCAGATATATATTGTTGCTTTTAAATAATTTCAATTTTTTAATGTTGTTGATTTCACTAAGTAGTGCATTCCAGTCTGAAATGGTGAAGTGTATAAATTATTAATTCAAAACATTTCTATATACCTACACATCAAAATGTTTTTATCTTGAGTTCTGTTTATGAGCAAATCTCGTAGTTTCAATCATATTATAATGTGCTATGTTTTTTATGAGCTTGAAAGATTTTAGCAAGGCCCAATAAGGTGTTTTAGAAATAAGAATCAGCTAGAAATTTAATGCCAAATTTAGAAAAGTTTTTCTTTGAGGCATTCAATGCCAACCTTAATATAAAAATCAAGATTTTTAGAAAGTAGACTGTTCAAGTTAGTAAGTAGGATGTCTCTCGATCAAAAATGAGAGAATAGAAAAATTTTAGGGTTTTCATTTCTTAGCTTATAGAGTCACAATTTTTACCAATGTACATGTAGCTAATAGCTAATTTTTATTATATTTTCTGATACTTCTCTAACATTTGACCAAACAGATGTTCTGCCCTTAAATATCAATTCATTGTTATCACAAACTTAAACAGTAATATATGCCTAAGTTTGATATCTTACAAATATCTATTTCACGGTTAATTAGTAGATGTAAAATGAAAATGTTAATAAAGTCGGTTTTTTATTGTCTAATCGACCAATTCCTGAGTGTGGGAATTGGATTTCAATTGAACAGCATTTCAGAATTGAGTTAGAATTGGCATTCTAATTTGACGGTTGAACCCCACCTAATTCGAAAAGTATTTCCTATGGCCATATAAGAGCGCGATCACAAAATGTGCAAAGCAGATTATTATCGATAATTATCGGTTAATTTATCAAGTTCATGGGAATGCTTTCTTGTAAAATTTTAAAATAAGAGATTTAAAATTACGTAAATGAAAAAAAATGTAAAATTATAAATTAATGTTTTTACTAAAGTAAATTTAACTGACAATGGAATTTGAACAGGAACTGAAAATTGTCAGTAAGAAATAAAATGGGGATTGAATCACCAAGAATTAGAATTTGGAATTGAAGAATTGAATTGAATTGAACCTTATGCTTATCAATAACAGCATTTAATGTTGTTCCAAATATAAGTCAAAAATTACCCAGACAGCTGTTTTTTAGCTGTAATGGGGTTAATTTTGCTAAAGTTTTTTAAAATGTACATGAGAAAACTAAAAGACTACAATCAGGAGTAAAGAAAACCATAAAAATTTGAAAAATTTCGAAAAACTTCCATTATTCATGTGAAGTGCCAACTAAAGGCTGCTGTTCTGAATTTTATAAACATTCACTTGTAAATATTTGACTAGGATTGTTACTGCTGATTATTTTTTCAATTCCAAATTTGCAGTTAAATTTTCTATCTTTGCATTGGGATTTTTTTCAGTTGTTCTCACACACAATCAATGTTTCACAATTTTCTTGCACTTACTACCGACCGAATTGCATTTATTACTCCAATATTTTAAATTTCACCTCTTTAACTGAACTATTAGCTTAGTAATTAATCCATATTTTATCATTACTTCAATTATTGCATATTTTCTTGTTTTATAGCCATCTAGTAGTAAAACATAGCATTTTTAATTTTGTATGCTGTGACAATTTTTTTTATTATCATGTAAATAATTATATAAAAGATTAAGATTAATTATTTTTTTTGGAAAAAAGATTCTGTACTGTATATTGTAAATATTTGTAACTAGCTTCGGGTGTAATGCAATTTTGTATACACATGTCTTTGCATAAATCTATTTAATACTACCACATTTAATTCTATTTAAATAAGATATTGTTAAAAAAATATTAATCAAATATTGTAGTTTTATCCAATCTGACAGAGATTATCCATACTATTTTCGAAAGATCAAAGGAATTGTAATTAAAGAATCGGAGCTTGAACATAAAGGTCGCACATAAGATATAAAATATAAAATAGCAGAATATTATTAACAATAATAACTGAAACAGTTAGAAAGCAAAATTCAATTGAAGTACACGGGCTTTAAGTATTTAATAGGGTATCCTATATTTTTGACAACGGCTTGTACCGTCTTTGACATCGATTTAAACAAATTCGCAATGTACCAGTCGGAAATTTTATAGAAATCATTCTTTATTGATGGCCATAGATAATTTATATCTGCAACCTTTTGATTATTCATAATTCTCTTTAACTGATCCCATATACTCTCAATCAGATTGAGGTACGCAAACCTCGGTGGCCAGTCTGGCAGAAGCATAACTCTTTCTCTTTCCATAAATTCCATAACTTTCTTGGACTTACGACAAGGTGCGTTCTCTTGCTGCAGAAAGTCATCTTGATCCAACAGCGGTAGTACATGGGCCCTCAAAATGTCACTAAACTGTTTTCTATCCATCGCTTTATCCACCTTTGCCAGAAATCGTATTCCAGAACTCCATATTGCTCGAAAAACCGTGCCGGATTTTATCGACTAGGGATATTGAGGCCTGAATCTATACTTTTGAATCCTAGGTCTCCTGGCGAATTGCACTCATCCCGATTGAAATTGTATACGACTTTCACCAGAAAATACCACATTGCACCAGTCTTTTACACGGTTTTTTAATTTTCTCACGACGCCAGAAATATCTCGATTTGATATGATGCGAATTTAGGAATAGTTTTTGCAGCTGTGTCTCCCAAAGAGACCATATTTCCGTAAAATACGGCGGATGCTTCTTAGTGAATATTTCTGACCATTACTCTAACTTCTTTTCAATTCTCTGGGTTTGTTTTTGGTCAAATTACAGTCATCCTTCGTAATAAGGATCTGGATCTTTGGTGGATACACTGTTGGTTTTACTCATTAAATTTGTACTTCATTCTTAAACGCGGCTATAATGCACTTGACAGTAAGTATTGAGATCATTAAATACTCCGCTATTCCTTTTTGAGACAGTCTAAAGTAGAATTTTGGATCACCTGTTTCTAGACATGATTTGGCGTAGCTTTATGTCTCATGTGTTCAAGAGTAAGCAGATTTTGCTGTGAGTCTTACTTGGATAAGTTAGATAATTAATTGAACTAAAAAAATTGTTTAGCTGTCAACAATTTAGGCCGCGTATATCATAATAAATTATTATAATGTTAAAAGCAATTTCAATGTTAGATGTGCGACCTTTATGTTCAAGACTGTATTTTTTGAAATTTATATTGATTTACATAAACAAATAAGGAAATACAAATAGTAGATTGTTAGATTAAGGGAAAATCCGCAAAATCGCATCCAGTTACTCGAACCCAAATTGGTTACAACTGAATTCCGGTGGTAAAATGAGCTGACTGAATATATGTATATTAATGACGCTCGATTTCATAATTAGGATTCACACTTTGCTGTTATCACGATTTATTAAATTGAAATGAAATTTAAAAGTTTTGGTACATTTTTTTGCAGGTTTTCAATGAAATTTCGGAATAATTTGTGCATATATTATAGGACCTTTATGTAAATGAATGACAAAATATTATAGCCTAAGGTGAATTCATTTTTGCCAACAAAAATTATAATAAAGTCATGTTTACACTTTAAACATTGAAATAAATTAAATTCTAACAAATTTTTCTGACTAACTATTGTATTATATCAGGCTTGATACAAAATATTATATACATTATTTATGCATTATATATAGTGATATTCTTACATATCAATCTACTTTTTATACGTTTGATGGTTTATTTACAATTCACTTCAGCACTCAATAATTTATTATAATGAATATTTATGAAGCTTGAATAGTGAGAATAGCTTTGCTTTGCTTTTAGCAGTATATTGGAATTTTAGACTATTTGGGGTTGAAGCAGTTAGTAGCAGTAAACCAGAAAAGCTCACACTGTGTCATTTTCACAACACGCAGCCCTGGTTGAACGTGTCTATCAGCCTGCTCTTGCTAGGGAGGCTCATTGATGCTAGACAAATGCTGTGGAACATGGGTATTAGTTTACTAATGCCTAAGGCCAACGAGAAACATAGATTTAGTCAGCCTTAATAATGGCTGCATACAGTTAGTTGAGACATGTAGCTATGAAATTTAAGTTAATGTACTCAAAAATATGAATTTGAAATATTGCAATAATGTTAATACATTTCAATTTTAATATTGAATGTTGGAGGTATTCAATTTATTAACACCCTAAATTATAGGCTGTCCTATAGCATAAAACATTTCTTTGTTTAAGAAATAAATTGAAATTTAGACATATAGAGTCAAAGATACTTCTATATCCAATTTAAGGACGTGCTTAGTGTAATTGACTAAATGGCACATAGTTATAGTTGTTATAAGCAAAAATTGTGTTATGACCTTAACAAAAATATTTAGATCTTCATTCCAAAATGAGTAATTTTAATTAAGTTTTGATTTTAAGTAGATGTTGTCCTTTAGGTCTTTGCATAGATATGCTAACAACAATTTGTCCTCCAGATGATTTTGGTAAAGAAAATTCTGTTCAACCAAAGCTATCTAAGTTTTCTTCTACCAATGGCAGGGCTTTTTCACTATTGTGGTATCACTCTCGTTCACCATTGGAGTAATCAAAGATGCTGCTTTCTGCTATCTTTGCAGAAAGTTCTCAAGATCAGGTGGATGCAATGATTCAGTTTTCACTGGTAAGGGCTTCAGAAATTGGCATAATACTTTGATTTCTAACAAAGGCTTGAAAATCATGAGATGACACAAGAGCATATACACAATATTTCAATGGTAGCAGAAAGTCGAAAAAGAAAAGAATTTGATGCAGAAGTCTCAACGTTAGCTTGCACTAAGGTTTTGGAAAAAAATCATTACTATGTTAAGTCTGTAATTGATGTTATATGCTTTCTGGCTAGAAGAAAGTTGGGACTTCGGGGAAACTTTGACAAGATAATGCATTTTGAAAATGGCAATTTTGATAGTATCTTTGAGTATACCATTGACAAGGATCCAAAATTAGGTGATATTGTTAAGACTATTCCTGCTGATGCAAGTTATCATTCAACTGATATTCAAAATGATATCATATATCGCATAGAGAGTGTTATCAAAAAATCAATTAGAGAAGAGATTGGCAATTTATGGTACACTATTAAATTTGATGGTACCAAAGATATCCTTGGTCGTGAAAATATAACTGCATGCGTATGCTATATGAAGGATTATCAGGTTACTGAACATTTGGTGCAAATTGATTATACAGAATTTTGTGATGCTGATGCATTAACTGATGAACTGCTGGAAATTTTGCAAAACATTGGCCTAAGCACGACCAACTTTTTGAGTTGGTGCTAAGCATTATACTGATGATCTTAAGGCAATGCCCTCTGTTGGTAAACTGTATGCTACTGTGCTTACATTGGGATGCTCCACAGCCATCTGTTAAAGAGTGTTTTCTTCTCTCAAACTTGTTTTGAAGCATCTGAATTCATCAATGCTACATGTGTGTTTGGCTCGATTAATATTAATTAGATTTGAGCAAAAAGTAGAAGAGTAGAAGAGAAGATTGATATTAAAACTTTTCTACAAGAATTCAACATGAAAAATCGCCGAATTCAACTGTTCTAATTGACACCTATATTTTTGTATATTTCTGAATTCTATGTGTAGGTCAATTACAATCGTTTTAAGGTGTTTTTGTTTTAATGGAAATGTAATTTTTTTATATGTATGACCCTATCCGAATTCTTTGCAGCCCCAAATTTGTTGGCCTGGCTACGGCAATGCAATTATATATATATATATATATATATATATATATAAGTAGTTATGGGGGCTGAGACGAGAGGACACTAACTCGGATTCTGATTGGCCGAGAACGCAGGACGTCACACGTCACGTGACAGACTGTGAATATTGGTGAAGATGATTTAATTAGTGAGTCACCAGTTTTTTGACAGGCCGTAATGGATTTCTGACAGGTGCTAATTGATTTGCAATACTTTTTTAATTGGTTTTGTGGTGATTCATTTACATTTTGGGGCCAACAATTTAGTTTACACTGTTTTTGTATAATGACAAATTTCATGTTAATATACATGGGTATATCGCATGCCATACTCACTTGCATACATTACATTTCATTTTGTAATATACCTCGTTATCACACATTATGTTTTGTATTTTCCATGATTTCAGATGATTGCATGTACAATGTAATTTGGGAACATTCAAAAAACCACATTTCGTTTTTGTTAATATTCATCATTAACACATTTATCATATCACGTTTTTTACACCGCATTTTGTAATATCATGCTAATGACTATTTTCCATAAAAATTTTCCATGTTTTTTGTATAAAGACACACACATGCAAAGACTACAATTTTGTCCCATGTGTAATACATAGTAAAAACAACCTTCATTTTCGGAAAGAGGGCTATGTATAAAACCGAAATTCGCCTTCTAAAATGTTTACATGCAATGATATGAATAAAATCTATATACAAAATTATTATATATTAGTTTTTACACAGCAATCTTTTCTTTACACTTCTTTTCTAGTTTATTTGATTTTCTTTGGGTTGTACACATTTGGTGACTGATTCAACTTTTATCGACTTTTCCATATTGTTCACTTTTTGTACATGTTTATAGATTAATACACATTCATCGACTTTTCCATGTTTTTTCACTCTTACTTGCTTTTTATAATGTTTTTTAGCAGCTTTTATCGACTTTTCCACATTGTTCAACTTCATTTGATTTATAGTTGTTGTTTACGCGATTGTATGCATCACACAATGTTCCAATTTTCAATTCTTTTGTATTGATAAATTCCATAATATGCACTGCTGTTGTTCTAAACATATAAACTTGAAAATGTGTATAGTGGGAAACACATTAAATTCAATAGCAAAACGTCTACAATCAATTTAAATTCATAATTCACAACATTAGTTAAAAAAATTATTGTCAAAATAATTCTAGTAAGTTAATTGTAGCAATGAAACAAAAGCATAAGTGTGTAATTCGCAACACTAGTTAAAAAATTATAGTCAAAATAATTATAGCAAGTCAATTGTAACAATGAAACAAAAGCAACTAACTAAAAACTATTATATATTTCCTTTCAACCAGTTGCAGGTTAAACAAAAGCAATTAAAAAACCATTTAAGTTTTAAATAACATGCGTATTTTAGTTTTAATCAAAAAAAGTGTGTGCGTGGGAAAAACAAAAACTAAATGTAAATATATCCCCAAACCAAAAACATATATAATTTAGTTTAATCATGCATGATGTAAAGAGATAAAACGAAATATGTACTTGCTCTAAATGTATAAACTTGAAAATGCGTGTAGTGTGATACAAATTCAATAGCAAAACATCTACAATCAATTTAAGTTTTAATAATTCTACACTTGTAAATCACATTGTTAGTTAAAAAAATTATTGCATCTAAATAATTCTCATTAGTCAATTCAATCAATTGCAAAAGTAATTAAAACATTTTGACTTTTAATAGTTCATAATTTAGCGCTGAGTGCAATTCAATCCAAGCAGAGCATTCAATTCTCTGACGTGTTAAGTGTTCCCTAGTTGATAATTTGCACTGGGGGAAAGAGAATGACAGAATTATAGGTAACAGCAGGCGTAATTCGATGTCTGCTTTTCCCATCCTGCATAATACGCTGAGTGCAATTCAATCCAAGCAGAGCATTCAAATCTCTGACATGTTAAGTGTTCCCTAGTCGATAATTTGCACTGGTCTTTTATGCTTAATGGAAAGTAACACACAAAGCTAATTCCGCACATCAAAAACTAACTATTGCACAAGAAGTTCACTCTCCATTTCTCAAATAGAATACACCATAAAAAACACAGAGGGTTTGTGCACAATGTCAGAGAAATGCATACACTCTGTTCTTTTCTCTCATCTGCTACCATGGGAACTCGTCAATCGAGAATTAACACAAATTAGCTCAGGCAACTAAAACTGGTTTTAATTTAAAACACTAATAATAATTTGCTTTACCTTAAAAATGTTTAAGCCATTTACAGAGTGTAAGGCGTTATTTGTTAAACAATGTATGATGGAAATAGAGATAATTAAAAAATGTATATAGGCGTATAACCCACTCTATGCTGTCAAGATGACAATTTACACTAACTTTTTTATGTTATGAGGCAAAGTAACATGTGATGATAATTTCACACATCAAAAATTTTTCTCTATGCAATGTTTGATGGGTTGACTCTCCATTTCTCAAATCCCATCTGCTAAAAATAATTAATGTCAGTTATACAATAATTGTAAAAATACAATGGTCACACATACTCTCATTGAATAATAAAAATTAGAACATTAATTGATGAGTGAGTAATAATTCCTTCTTTACTAATAAAACAATTGAGAAAAAAAACACCAAAGTAGAGCACACATTAAAATTGATTTAATACATGAAATATATAATATTGGGAAAAATGTGAATTATTTGAAACCAAGTGTTTGCTTTTTTAAAAAATATATAAGTTAATGTAAACTTTTTAGTATTCTCATTATAAAGAAACCATGCCCATGTTCAATGTTGTTTCTTTGTGAAACACACAAACATTTTTAATTTTCAGTGGTCCATCAAATTCAGGAATAACAAGCTTACTCAGGAAATTAATTGATATAGATTATTTTGATAGATATTCCAAAGCAATTGTTTTTTATCGTCACTTCCAAAGTAATATTTATAGCAAATTAAAAGCTAGAAAGTTTACTAGGTGAAAACAGTGTTCAAAACTTATTAATAATATTTGATGATATGAGTGAAACTCTGCTACAATCAGAGGCGTTTGCTAATCTTGTTATCACTGGAAGGCATTTAAATTGGGGTATTGTATTAATCACCCATTTGGTTTTTTCAAAGGGACATTACTTAAGTCTAATTCAGAAAAATGCTTCTGGAATTTTTTTGTTTAATTCAGTGCGTGACAGAGCACAGATTAGAATTTTAGGAACCCAGATGGGAATTATGTGTGAATTGTTGGCTGCATATAAAAAGGCCATTAGCAAACCATATAGTTATTTGTTTATAAACTTTGCTCAGGACATTCCAAACAAATTACGTCTTTCAACAAACCTTGAAGGTAGACAAATTTTCTATGGAACATATTCAACATCATTTACAAATTCCTAATGGGATGCTTGAAAAAGTCTAAGATTCAACTCCTAGGAGATGATCAAACTTTAAATTCAGTACAAGGGATCATTTTTAACATTAAACAAGGAATTATCCCACTTGGTGATGAAAAGACTACATTTCTAAAATAC
>CABFPE010001136.1:94881-107986 GCA_900660155.1 Hofstenia miamia | reverse complement strand
TATATATATATATATATATATTAATATATTGTAGCAGCAGTGCAGTTTCTAAAAATGTCAGCAATAACAAATGATTTGGGCAAAACCTTACGAAAACAGCAAAACGTTTAGTGACCTAATAAGTTTACTGTTTGAAATTTTGTAATTTGCATGAGGTAGTTCTGCTACCAGCGAATATTTAAAATTATACATACATGTTAAAACTTAAGACAAACGTGTACGCATTAGCAATAAAACTTTTGGTTTGAAAAGAATCGATTTAATGATGTGAAGCTAAATTAAATTTGCTATCGAGGAAGAGCTGGGGGTAGGTCTGAGGCAGTACAAGTGCGTCAGACTGCGATCTACGCTTGATTCTTCCATGATCTTTTTTGATGCCATTCATCCTCGTTAACTAGCGAAAGCCAGATTATCTTTAAGCTAAATTCAATCGAATTACTAATGGTTAATTTGCTGCACGTGCGCTTGATGCTTAGGTTTGCTATCTACCAACTAATCGTCACTATTACTTATACGTTAATTCATTTACTCCGTTTTCTTATCACTATTTTCTTTTGATGCTTGTTACCAGTTGTTTATTATGCTTCGAACTATAGATGTTACTCGTTTTGTGTCAATGCTATGATACTACTACTTAGGTCGATGCTACAATATATATATATTATATATATATATATATATATATATATGGGCGCAAAGTACTATGGGTTTATACCTAGCGCCCTCAACCACCAATTTTCAGTATACTTAGCGACTGCAAGCATTTTGGCCAGTTAATATCACACAAATTATGAACTGAGTATGTGTGTTAGACTTAGGGCTCACTTAGTAGCCATACACCAAATTTGGGCTCAAGGGGAGCATTTCTTAAAAATTATGTAAAACGAACAGGAAAAATATTTTAAAATGTGGATTTATGTGCCAATTCAGCTATTATAAATGTAACTTTAAACTAATTTTTACATTTTCAAACGATTTTGGCGTTTTGCAATATCCGATATTATTTTCAGATTGATATTAGCTGTTATTCCTAGTGAAAATAAGGTCTAGTTGTGGCTATGTCAAAACGCTGATGTCAGCTAGAATATTACTGATTTAGGCCAGTTTTTTTTATCAGTGTCAGTAAACTACATAATTATGCCATTTCTAATAATATCAGAATTTGAAAAAACAAGCAAAGAATCCAGTCTTTTTCAAAAATATTACATTTTTGTAGTGCCCTCCATGTATTTAGCACCCACATATATCAGATAACCAATACGAGAGTGCCCGTATATATTTGATGATTTATTCTTAGTGTCCATATAAATTTATATAAATTTATATATATATATATATATATATATATATATATATATATATATATATATACTGGTAATAATCTTAAGACTTTGAACATTTTTATGAAAACTTTTATTGCTTTTATCGCGACATGTTTCGACAAACATTGTTGTCTTCTTCAAGTTCCCGAACTTTTTCATTAAATGTTTTTGATCTTTAATAAATATTTAAATTTGATTGTTGTCTTTGTTTATTTATTAAGGTTTTCTTGGTTGATTTAATACATATTGCTTATGTGCACATCCATAAATATATATTTCTGATTGTAGATGCCCTCTTATATGTTATTTTGCCCGAGTTTCTAAATGTCTTCTAGTCTAGCCAGTGTATGAACTTGAATATTTATCACAGTCGTATGAATAAACGATATTGGAAGACAGGGAGATCGGTATGTGACCTTTATTAAGGAACATCTGCTTGGTTTTCTTTGCATAAAATACTGGACAAATTTTCGAAACTTGTAATTCTTTGTTATATGTTCTTATGGTTCTCTTCAGTTGTTCTTCTCGTGTTCTTATGAATGGTAACTTCCAGAATATATTTGTTTTTTCTTGGTTATTTGTAGCATTTAATGGTTGTTTCTTGGATGAAAATTTTCTATCAATGACCTTACGAAATAATTTTTGTGGATAGCCATTATTTTTAAGATCCTCTATGATTTTATCCAAACTTTCTGTTAAACTTTTATAATTAGAGCATGATTCAAATATTCTATTGATTAAGCATGAAACGGTATTGATTTTATGACCTTCATCACAATTTGATGGTATGTATATATATATAGTCGCTGTGTACCTTTAGAATGACATATAGGTTGACTCTGTAATACAGAGCGACTCTGGGCAGTAATTTCAAATGTACACAGCGATATATTCCAAAAGATTGTTAATTCAATGCAAATTCTAAATTTTATAGGGTACACCGAGAGCCTACATATTATTTTTCTAAATTTTTTTTAGCTATTATTTTCTTAATGTTCAATTTATGTATAAATTGCGTAAGAATGCACTTCAACAACAATATATTATAAATTGAAATAGTTTATGTTCTAAAAAATGCAATATTTAGAATGCACAGTAAAAATATGTTAAAAATTTTTATGGGTGTACACAGTGTGTCTCAAGTGTACACAGTGATTCCTCAATGTACAAAGCGACTCTATTTACATATATATATATATATATATATATATATATATATNTACATTTTGCGATTTTAAGCTGTTCAAGCAAATATAAAATTGAGTGAAATACCTCTTTGAGTAAGTTATGCTTTGTAACATTTACTTTCAACATTAACAGTTTTTACATGACAATTTTTACAATATCAATACTAAGACTTAATATACAGCTAAAAATAAAATATGTTTAGTACAGTGTGGAACTTTGGCTTGAATAACAGTTGATATTCAAAATATGCACAAAAAATATCTCAGTTTTTAGAAATTATTTTAAAAGAAATAATTGAATTAGTGCACAGTTTTTTACACTTTGCAAACATAAAGGTCAAACGAAATTGATAACAATATATCAATAGAGACTAAGTATTATCAAATATAAATAAAAATCACGAAAAATAAAAATGAAAAAATATAAATTTTTTTCCTATGTACAAAACACCATTTGGTTACATAACACCAATATATGTGGTGAGCGTTACAAAGCACCAATATATGTGAAAACTTTATTACAAATCACCAATATATATGTATATATATATATATATATATAATGTCATAAAGACATTAAGAAATATTAATACCTAGATGTTTCATGTAATAATTGAAAAAATATTAAGCCCAACCATAACCCTAACCCCAAAAACTTAAATATTGCTGTTCTACGAAGTCTTAAAGAAAGATAGGAATGTACCAAATTCACTGAAAGTTTAAGGATTTCATGAAAACTCTAATTAAACAATCTTACTGTAATATATATAGGGTCACCCTACAGATAGTACTTGCTCTACTCAGTCTCACCCAAGAGTTAGACAGTCTTTAAAAGTAATTTTGAAATTTAACTTTTCATTATCTTTATTAGATTTTCATTTTTGAAATTGTTTTTCTTATCGAAGTTCATTTTTTGAGCAGCTATTTTCTTTCCAGTACATCAAGCGTTACTCTAACTTGGATTAATTTAAGCTTTTCTTTGCATGTATGTGCTTTGATTACATTTATTTGTGATTAACTATAATGACATTTTTTCGAAAATGTGAAGGAGATGTGTGCAAATAATATAGTAATTTTGCAAAATTTTAGTATTGCTAATTTTTAAAATATACAATTACTGGTTCAAAAAAGTTATATTTTTCATCCATTATGAGAAACTCCACAATATGATATCATTCCATATGTAAATTTCAAAGATATTGCCAAGTTCAAGTTTTTAGTTTGAGTTCAAGTATATTTTAAAAGAAAACTACAAGCATGATCAAGTTTTTTCTAATTTTGAGCTGTTTAGTATTAAGAAAAATTTATTTTACAATAATTCCAACTTTTATTAGCTAAAAGATAATGGTGCCTGTAAATGGTACACACAACTTATTTAGGCACACAACTTTTAACATGCCTAAAATTTCTGTGTTTGTATTAAGTCATTGCATATGAAACCTATCAATTAGCTAAATATTTCAATTACAATACATGCAACTCTATCAAGTATTGAATGTATTATACAATAGTTTTTAGTAGATTAATATTTTGCTGGTACTATTGCATGATAGAATAATGAATTTCAATCTCTTTGTAAAAATAAATGCTTTCTATCAATGTAGAGTCATGTTAAACTAACCTGAAACTCATTCTTACACTTAATGGTAGTTCAATTTTAACTAAAGGTTAGTATTTTTAGATACTCTAAAACCTGCAGAATTTGAATCTAAGTTGTGTGCACCCAAACCATTCACTCAGGTTTAACAAATTTTAGTTGGTAATTGTCATGTTTTTAATATATGTTACTTTCCAGAGTTTATGATTCATTAAACTAAATTAAATTCCACATTTAAGTCCATTTGATTTTTATTTAAAGCATTGGCATTTTAGATACACTAATACCTGTAGATTTTGAATCCAAGTTGTGTGCACCCACAAATTCACTCACATTTTCACAAATTGTAGTGAAATTTGTAATGTGAATGTATTCTATAAAATACAAAATATGTTTTCATTTTTTAGTTTGCATATTGTGGCATCAGTATGAAATATGCTAATTATTCTACTATCTTAGCTTTTTGAGGGTTTCAAAGTGATGCATGGATTTACATATGCTACAAAATAATTAACTCCTTCTGCTATTATACCCTATCCTAAAAAAAGTTAAAATTAAACAGGAGATCATGTTAGGGAAGAATTGTCATACTTTGATATGCACCTGATATGGATAACCTTTAAGAAAAATCTATGAGACTGGAGCCTTAATTAAGATAAAGAATAAAGAAGCCCTAACCTAAGCTCAGTGCTTTTCTCACCTCATGCAATTTCAGTGAAAGCATTAATCATAACAATTTTCACTATGATTGAAAAGCAGTGCACCAGCCCTAACTATACATCTAACCTAAGTTAAAGGAAAGCAAACCAGCCAAGTCATGCCACATCAGAGTGCCCTTTTGATATGCAGTTGAAACTTACAAACACATAATTGTATAAAATAATAAGTCAAAGATAAAAAGTAGAAAACAAATTTACTGATACTAAACTGAAGAAGAATATAAATGAGCAAATCACTATATATATATATATATGTATATATATATATATATATTGCATTCTATTTAGAATATTTCATTCTCTAATGATTTATAGTGTTCTTTGCATGGATAGCATACTCTTAGTATTCTACTGCACAAACTTATAACCAAAGAAAGGAATCAAAGCAATTATAATTTAATTAGTAATTTTCAAGTAAGGCTTACATTTAATGATGAAATACAATTAACCTCAAGTATTCCATGTAAGGTTCTACAAAGATGAATGCTAGTAAGTATGCATGGAATAGATACACTTAACAAAAACTAAAAAAAATCATCTAAATTACAAAAGTTAGAGCTTACCACCTGGAATTGATAAATAGAGATGTTTGCTGAGGCTAATGAAGAAATAAAAACAAAAAGTAAGAAATGGCAGCAAATGCTGGCAGAATTATCTGAAGAGAATGCCTAGGTAAAAAAGACAATGAGACAAAACAAATAGATATTGAAAATTTGAGAGACAAATTGCAATTAATAATGTTGAATAGAAAAGAAAATGAAAACCAAGAGAAAAACCAGAATATCTGAGGTCTGGAAAATAGTGAAGTAATTATACAAAAGAGACCAGAGAAGCCAAATTGTGTAATTCCAAACAATGATATTGAACAAAAAAGCATAAAGCAAAAAAAGGAGTTCATCAAAAAGCTAGTCCAAACATTAACACAGAAAGTAAAACATAACTGTGCCTGGAAGCCAGAAATAGAAACATTATTTGATGACTCAATATTACCAAAATTTGTGGGAAGGATAGACAACTTTTCACCAACATTCAGAGAGTGGATAGAAATATTCAACATGACAATGATGAAGAGAAGGGACACACAGGATACAACACCAGCAAGATTTCTCTTATACTTAACTGGAGCAGCTTGCAAGCATTATTTAGGAATCAGTACAGAAACAAAAACAAATTATAAAAAGTTAGTTGGTGAATACTAGGCATTCTACAACAATGAAAGTTTCAAAAACCAATAAAGAATTTTACTCAATAGCCTAAAGATGAATAAATGTGATGACTTGAGAAATTATATTTTAGCAAGTATAATGAATTTTAAGGTTGAGCTCAAGAGAGGAAAGATATTCAAAATATGGCTTATTCTTGCCCATATGCAAAGGATCACCAGAGCCAATAAAACATCTATTTTAATAAAGTGTGACAGAGATGAGCTGCTGGATAGAATCATTAGAAAGGGATTGGCAATCTAAGTATCATTGGAAAACAATGCCAGAATAAATGAGAGAGGTCTGAAAAATAACAAACCCAACATAATGGTTCAGCAAAGCACTACAAAAATTTTTTGAAAACAAGTCATACAAAACTAAATGAGAAGAAAAAGAAGAGTTCATAAAATCCAACTCAAGGATTGAACAATTCAAAGATTAAGGAAAAAAAAATATAAAGTTTCACTCTTGTGGAAACAAGGGACACATGAAAAAAGATTGTAAGAATGAAATATATTTAATAGAGGATGGAGAAGCATATTATGATGACAAAGACTTATTTTAATGAATAATAATGTTGCATGTCAGAAGAAGAAAGCAAATATATAAACTAGGGAAGTGCCACCCCACAAAAAACAAGCACCTTTTCTGATAAAGACAAGTCTAATAAAAGCCAATACATTCACTGTAGTCATAAATGGAATAATGAAAAAGGCAACTGAAGATGTGGGAGAAGTGATATTGTAGTATAAAGACATTCTTTCAATCATTTCTTTACACTTAAAGACAATTAGAAATTCAACATTGGTAATATGAAATTATTACAAACGACGTTTTGACATTATGAAAAATTATGTGGTAAATTTAACTATGCAGATTACCAAATATTGTACTGGTCAAGTGTTTACAGACATTTAAAATGGTATTCTATTATGTTTTTAGTCCCAGTTTTTACTCATATGTATTTGTATGAATCTTTCATTTTGTTTCTTTATTTTAGTTTAAGTAAACACATTTTTGTTTTCTATTGACTTTGCTATTATTAAATTATGCATTTCTAAAAATTGTCTTCAGATTTACAGGCAACTAGATGGGGCACAGCTTGACTAGCATGTCCTTTAACTTAATGTACAGTTAGGGGTTTTGTTGTTATGCATTCCATTCATTATTAAAATTGTTATTTTGAGAAATGCCCTGAGCTTAGGTTTTTTACTTAGCAAATGGGTTGTTTGAATGGTTATATATGGTCTTTGGCCTATGCAATGCTGCTGCAACAATAACAATTTAGAAGAGGCATCACTGCCTATATCAACATATGAAATCCTAAAACCAACATAGGGAAACTTGGGATCAACATAGCAAATCATTATGACAATATGAACAAAAAATTTAGCCTGAATGAGGTATATGTATCAATTATATCAAAAGAGACATCAAAATTTAGTTTTAGCAGTTGTTTATTGAGTTTTAATCTAGACTAAATGGTGAAATATTACACTTGATTTCATAAAAAGAACTCAGATTAATATTTTAATGTGCATATGAGAAAATTTTAAATGACCCATCTAATGTTATTAATCTTCATACCTCATTCATGCTAAATTTTTGTTCATATAGTCATAACAATTTGCTATGTTGATCTCAAGGTTCCCTATGTTGGTTTCAAGATTTTGTATGTTGGTAAAAATTACCAACCATCAACAATATAACAGTTGCTTTAAAAACCCTTTCAGAATGCAAAAACAAATTTCAAAAAATCCCCAATCTACTACAAAAAAAGAAATTGACAAAAATCTAAAATTCTGCAAACATCAATTCCATACTATAAATAAAATTATGCCTCCCATCAATTAAAAGGATGCCCAATGAATACTATGATTCTTCAATTATTATCAAGCATTCATTTCAGCATATCTGAAAAAATCATCAATATGTCCACCTTCCTAAAAACTAGAACACCATTTGAATTGAATTGGAAACACCAAGCAGAATTAAACACTACAAAAACAGAACTCAAAAAGTTATCTAGCTAAAACACACCTGATTTTTTGAAAGAATTCATTGCCTTGATTGTGATGACAGTTCTGTGGTGATCAGAGCCAAATCATGTGGAGATTTTAGCCAAATCATTGATGGCATTATATCACCAATCCAATTTTTAGCTGGAAATGAAAAGAAACCAAATTAAACTATGGATCAATCAAAATCAAAATGCTCACACCAATTGCAAGCCTTTAGAAATTTCAATATTTTGGGGCAATTGTACTTCACAGTTTCTACTGATAACTCCATCCTCAGCTGGCTTTTTCTGGTGATTGCTTTAACATTATTGTGAGAGTATCTAACCATCTTCACCATTTTGCATCAGAAAGGAAAGCAACAAAAACAAATTGTAGAGTCACTTGGGGCCTATTTTTTTTATTTTATTATTTCAGCACTCTGAAAATTGTGTTGCATCTTTTGACGTCCTGATTTCATGATTTGTTGCTACCTATATGCATCAATTTCTTTTAAATCCATTATTTATATTTTTGCGTGTAGTTATTTGATAGTGTTAGCATTTGTCCCCTTGAGTTAAATTGCATGTGATTGCTTGTATTTAACTTTCCAAGGGAAATTGTGTTTTGTAACTGTAAACAATATCCAGGTAATAATTTACAGATTTTGTAATAAATATCTGAGTTTACTGTACCAAAGCACACAATAAATTTAGCTTCCTTCAACTGAGTTTGATCTTTTTCAATTTATTATCTATTAACCCATTTTAGATTCATCATCAAAGATTTCATAATGATAAGTATTACTTAAGATCCAGCAACAATTCAGGAGGAAACTGCACTAGGTCTGGGGTGACAAATAGCTCCTTAACAGTGACAGCCTAGATTGTGGTAGCTTTAGGTTACAATTACATCTAGGGAATAACAACTTATTTGATCTGTTTGTAAATGCACATAAATTAACACATTGCAAATATACTATGCCATTGGCAAATGTGAATGCAAAGTAATATGTGCAATTTATTTATTGTTTATTTACATGAGCTGAGATAAGAGAACTCTGAGATAAATTGTTTATTGAGCTAGAAATTAATACTTGAGACACACAATTAGCACCTTGGCAAGTAAGATATGGCTTCAGCATGATGCTGTGTGAATTGGTCACTGCTGGAGTTCTTTATGGAATGGAACTTCCGTATTTTTTGCAAAATTGGTGAACCACCAATGTATGTTTTCTGTTGGAATGCGGGTTGCTCTCTGCTATGGTAGACTTTGCAACCTCTTATCTAAACTCTTGAGTTACCCAGTACAGCTAGAGTAGCCAGAGCTCCCCNTAACTTTCCAAGGGAAATTGTGTTTTGTAACTGTAAACAATATCCAGGTAATAATTTACAGATTTTGTAATAAATATCTGAGTTTACTGTACCAAAGCACACAATAAATTTAGCTTCCTTCAACTGAGTTTGATCTTTTTCAATTTATTATCTATTAACCCATTTTAGATTCATCATCAAAGATTTCATAATGATAAGTATTACTTAAGATCCAGCAACAATTCAGGAGGAAACTGCACTAGGTCTGGGGTGACAAATAGCTCCTTAACAGTGACAGCCTAGATTGTGGTAGCTTTAGGTTACAATTACATCTAGGGAATAACAACTTATTTGATCTGTTTGTAAATGCACATAAATTAACACATTGCAAATATACTATGCCATTGGCAAATGTGAATGCAAAGTAATATGTGCAATTTATTTATTGTTTATTTACATGAGCTGAGATAAGAGAACTCTGAGATAAATTGTTTATTGAGTCAGCTCATCTGCTTAAGTCTTCAGTCCATCATCTATGACATTATTGCAAATGCAAAACATGTGTTCTTAGCAACACATCACACTTTCCACCTCAATGTACAGTATAGCATAATCCATCAGATAAACTGCTGAAACTAAGATAGAAGAAAGAAGAAAGAAGAAGATGATTAAAAACAAATGAGCAACTTAAATGATGAATTGTGCTGATTAAAATTTGTAAAATGAAAATTTTGTCAATTAATTAATTTTGACAAAATTTACTGAGAGCAAAATTGCTTTTTGTTATTTTAGCCCAACTAGGCAGAAGTGTCTAGTTAATTCAAAAATTCACATAGACAGGTACTAAATTTGATTTAAGTATAAATAGGATTACAACATTGTCACAGGTGTTGAAGAATATTCTTTGGATATCTTATTGTAACATCCTCCACCTGGCCTATTTGCACCATGTATTATTGTTAATAACTACCACTCAGTAAATTGCGGGTGAGGAGTTACTATGTTGGTGAACCGCCAAACTTTTCCTCTCTGCTTAACTAGTTAGGTTAATCGAGTACTAATCATCACTATTTAGGTGACAAAGCCATGTGACGTTTCCTCATCAAATCATCTGTGGGCTACTGCCTGAAGCCGATCTCCACATCACAGTTCCTCTCCTTCATGAACGATTGACCAAATCCACTGCACCGTCTCAGCTCAATGAGGACTAATTATGTGTACCTTACCTTAGCTCAGTGCGTGTACTCATGTCAAGTTGTAACTGACTTAAACTCAATTTTGTAAAGTGTTTGTTGGTTTGATTAAGTAAAGCAACCAGGCATTGACACTAACTGCATTTAAATAATATTAAAGTAGCCATTACCTTAAAATTACTGGCTTTGTAAATTAATTAATAGATTGCAGTTTCCTATACTTACATTTAATAACAATACATGTAAAGTCATTTATTTGGTCGATTATAGTCAAGTCTCCTACTATTAAGAATAGATATATATTCCTAGGGTTCGACTATCCAGTCGTTTCAAGCATCTATTATTTCATACATGTATAGATTGATAGTCAGACTAAGCAAGAATTTAAAAACTCCTAACCATAACATAAGTGCGGTTTCATGACTGGCACAAGGACCCTTTGAATCGCTCCAGTGATGGAATCCAGCCACTACTCGACACAACTTGCTTAGCTGAACATTTTATTAAATATAATAAAAATAAACTCTGAAGAATTTATTGTTCATCAATTTTCCTCTAAATTCTCAGCTATTTATCTAAAAAGTTTTCAGTACCTGCTGATTTTGAAATTTGAATTAATCTTCTGCCAATATGGCTGTTCTTATGTAAGTGTAATTTTGCTTGTTACAATTTGTCAAAAATTACTTAATTGGCTCTGGTATTTTTCTTAGAATGTACAATATTGTAACTTGGTTGCATCTTACAAAATGAATAGGATAATTAACTAAATTTTTACAATCATATTTCTGATCACTATTAATCATTCGACATTAATCTCTTTTTGCAGCTTATTTTCTTTTGGGTGATGCTACATGCCCTCCTCAGCTTGCATTATGGACAGCACTGGTTGCTCCCCATGCATGAGAGTGTCTGCTTTTTGTATAAGTGACTCTGCCTCAGAATCTTCCCATGTTATCATCACGTATTCAGATTGCTTCAACATTTTTAGTACTACCTCACGTTTGGTGGTAACGGTGTTCACATATTTCAGAAATCGAGTCTCTCTGATATTCTCTGCTATAGGTGTCATCTCTTGCAATTCGTTCATCTTTCGTGAGAAAATTTCAAAGTATTTCTCATATAAGCAAATGCCTTTTATTGCTATTAGGAGCATCATTTGTGCATCGGCTTTGCATGTGATGGCTAGATCTGCTCTCATCTGCGTGTTTGGATAAAAGAACGTAAAAACCTTTCATAGGCTTCGCGTATTCGCTACATCTTTATAGAAAAAGCTGATGTTGTCTACTACTTCCTGCTCTGATATGTCGCCAGGATCATTCTTTCCAATGTGCATCATAGTGACGATCTCCACTCTCTTCATTACGTCGTAGTAGCGATACTTTTGTTCCCACATATCAGTCCATACAATGTCATTAACTCCCAAAAACAGCATAACTGCCTGCGGCTGGCGTTTCTCTATTTCATCCCTCAATTCCTGGAGTTGGATGTGTATTGATCTTCCCCTTGTATATAGCTGATCTAGGGTGATGTTTCCTTCTATATAAATGCGTTCTTTATTGTCATTCTCTAGCAATATCCTTTTCATTTTCTTGTAATCTTCCCGTTCTGTCATCTCTACAGTTTTTTCAGTTTGTAAAATGCCTAAATGACCGTTTTCATGTATTTTCCGTATTAAGTAGCATTTATAATATTCAGGAATTGCAATACGATTGTTTCTAGATTTAGCGAATAGTAAACCTTGAGACGTAAGTTGCCATTTGTACTTATTATAATAGCGAGAAGCAATAGGATCTAAAATCGTGTTGGGCACAGTTACTTTGTTAATAATTTGTTTTAAAAGTGGATCGACTAATTGTTTTTCTGCAATTTCTTCTGCTGAAATTTCCTCTGTAATTGTAATACTTAAAGTCGGTTTGCCTTGTCTATCAATGTTAATATTAGGTAAATTTTCGTATTCATTTTTCGGAATGAAAGAAAATTCAATTTTTTCACCAGGAGTTTTTTGTAAGTCCCTTTGGTATTGTGGTAGGGCTGTTAGTAAATCTGCATTGGCATGGAGAGTTCCTTTACGATGTTGAATAGTAAAATTAAAGTCATTTAGTTGTTCTATCCAACGTGCAACAATGTTTGATTTATCGCCAGAGAATTTTTTTAACCATGAAAAGCCACTGTTGTCTGTGTGTACGGTAAAGTTTTTCTTGCCAATTAGGAAGTATCGAAATTTCTTTAATGCTAACATTTCTAATTTTGTGCTGCCATAGTTTAGTTCGGAACTTTTTAATTTTCTGCTGAAAAATTGAATAGGTAATTCTTTACCGTCGATATTTTGACTGAGACAAGCTCCAATAGCTACTGTACTAGCATCACAATCTACAATGAATTCTTTAGAATAATCGGGACAATTCAGAGATGGTAGTTTTTTGAATTCTTTTTTAAGTAAATCAAATTCTTCTTGATGTTTCCATTGCCATTGAAAATCATTTTTGGATTTCAATAAATTTGACATATTAATGGTCTTTTTAGCAATATCGGGAATAAAACTTTGATAGTAATTAAAAAATCCAAGTATACGTTG
>CABFPE010001136.1:44699-67594 GCA_900660155.1 Hofstenia miamia | reverse complement strand
ATACTCTACACAGATATAAACCAAAAATTTCTCAGGAAATTCCAAGTGCAACTAAATTGGGCTATCAAAGTAGCAGTAAATAATCATAGTTTAATGTTCGTATTATTAGTAGTGATGATTCTGTTGCTGAGTGTAACATGGATGTTTACAACAAGCTCCTCAGTAAGCACCCTCAAAAAAATTCAGTTAGGGTTTTTAAAAATTTAGAAACTTCTGCAGAAATAAATTTTGGGGCTGTTAAAAATTATATTAACTCTTTTCCTCCTGGTTCTGCAGGTGGCCCTGACGGCTTGAAGCCCCAAATTTTGAAAGATCTTATCCACGAAAAAAATGGCGAAATAGCATCAATTTTGATACAAAAACTAACTGATTTTGTAAATATCATTCTTCATGGTAATGTGCCTGTTTGTGTGCGACCAGTGTTTTTTGGTGCTAATTTAACTGCTTTGAATAAAAAGGACGGAGAAGTTCGACCTATTGCCGTGGGAAACACTTTCAGACGCCAAGCGTCTAAATGTGCTGGCTTTTTAGTAAAAAATAAACGTATTGCAAGCTACAAGAATGTGCAACTTGGATATGGAGTGCCGAAAGGATGTGAATCAGCCGCCCATGCAGTTCGGAATTACATAAACTCAATTGATGACGATAATTTTGTGCTTTTCAAAATTGTTTCAAAAATGCTTTTAATTGTATTGACCGTGAAAAATTGCTGCTAACCATTTACGAAAAGTATCCTGCTATTTTTAACTATACTAACAACGCTTATGGGCAAAACTAATACCTGTTTTTCGGAGATCAAATAATTTTATCTAGTGTTAGAGCTCAGCAAGTAGATCCTGAAGGTCCTCCTCTTTTTTCAGATATAATAAATCCTATTATACAAAATTTTTCGTGTGATTTAAACGTTTGGTACCTTGATGACGGCAACTTTGCAGACAATTATCAGAAAGCAATCTACGTACAGTTATCTCAAGACGGAAGCGGAAAAAATTGGTCTATCTGTTAACCCTAGCAAGTGTGAAATTGTCTTTTTAGGTTCACCTGTTAATGTGAAAAAGAAAAAAATCATGCAAGAATTCGATGAAGTATGCCCTGGCGTAAGTGAAACCGAAATAAAGGACTTAGTTATCCTTGGGGGCCAATTGGAGACAAAGCTGTTGAGAATTGTTTATCAGGAGAAATTTAATACTTTCTCTAATATGGCTAAAAATTTGGAAAAAATTGACACACATTATGCTTTTTTTCTTTTAAAAAATTGTTTGCATGTGCCTAAGATGAACTATTTTTTGAGGACTGCTCCTTGTTTTCTTAAAAAAGAAATTTAAATTAAA
Organism: Hofstenia miamia; assembly: GCA_900660155.1. Taxonomy (NCBI): domain Eukaryota; kingdom Metazoa; phylum Xenacoelomorpha; order Acoela; family Hofsteniidae; genus Hofstenia; species Hofstenia miamia. Next base: position 66,263 of record CABFPE010001136.1, on the reverse strand, counting down.
TTTGATCAATGTCTAATTGAATGTTTGAAAAAGACATGCAACATTNACGGGCTCTAAAATTTGTGAAAAACATATTTGTTCATGTGAAACACCTGTTGATGAATTAGGTACCCATGGGTTATCTTGCAAGAAGAGTGCTGGCAGGTTTGCCGACATAGTCACCTAAATGATTTTTTTAAACGCACAATAGGTACTGCCGGTTGCAATTCTGTTTTAGAGCCGCCTGGTTTATGTCGAAGCGATGGGAAACGACCAGACGAAATGACCTTAATACCCTGGTCTCGCGGACAATCTCTAGTGTGGGACGTCACCATTGTGGATTCACTGGCGCCTAGTCGCATTTGTCGGGACGTTAATCAATATCAAAGAGGCCAAGGAACGCAAAGCTGCAAAGTATACCGAAATAACCAATAGCGGCTATTTGTTCCAGCACCTTGCTTTAGATACTCAAGGAAATTGCGGACCTTCGACGAAAAATTTTTTGAAGGATCTAGGAGACAAACTTGTAAATATATCTGGCGATAAACGAACAAAAGAATTTCTGTATCAATCAATAACATAATTATTCAACATAATGCTGCTTGTGTACTAGGGACTTTAGATAAACAAGAACGCATGGACGAAATCTTTACTTTGTTGCAATTTCTAGACAGGTTTATATCGAAGGTATTGTCATTGTGACTTGTTCAGGTTGTGCTAATCGACATTTGATTGCGGATAACATTCAGTGGTTTTTTGATCAGAAAAGAAGTATAGAAGACATATTTGGCTAAAAAGGGGCTGCATGTGTCGGTAGTTATTGAAGTAAATGATTGCCAATCACATTCGTTTCTAGCCTGAAGATGCTGTGATTTTAAATCAAGTTTAAGATCGTTTTAATGTTGGCATTGTGGAATTAACTGATGAATTGGAAGTTGCCTCATATATTCCTGTAGAAAACAAGGCTTCTTGATATTGGTTTTAACATGCACTTTTTTTGAAACTCATTTGTACTTATGTGTTCATTATTTGATGTTTATGTTATTAAACGTTGATTAATAAAAAATTTTAATTAAAAAAAATTATAAAAGACAATTTGTTAGTTAGAAGTAATTCAGTTGTTATGCCTAAATCCTTGCATCATAAACTCCTTGCATATGCACTTGATGGCCATACAGGAATAGTAGACAAAACAAAAATTAAGATCTTTTCAAGGATTGTGTAGGTCTGCCCAAAAAGTTTTTAATAACTCTAGAGTGAAAACTTTCCACAATTTTAAACCATGTATTGTAGTACACACTTTTATTCCACAAGGTATTAAATTTTCCAGTAGGTATTCTAATCAAAAGAAGGTTATTGATACAACCAAAAATACTGTTACCACGTCTGATGGGCACAGATGGCATGCTTCAAGTATAAGTAGAAGTAACATACTGTATAAATCTGTACAATTGGATAATCTGATTTGGTTTGATACTGATGTGCCTCCAGAGGATGAGATATCACCTGTTGCTCAAGGTTCTGATACTGTGAATGGAAATGCTACTTGGTGCTCTAATAGAATTCATTGACCACCAGATTTCTATGGAGAAAGAGCCACTGACTTTTAAAAAAATTGGGTGATGATACATACATGATATTCATTGTTTGCAGGTTGCAACCTACTATATTAACAAACAGTGTTATTCTTAGTTTGTTCTGTGTATAAGACAGTTGAAAATAAATCTACTACCATTTTTATTGAACATTACACAAGTGCATATATTACATATCTAATGCAATCAACTCCAAACACTTCTAATCAAAAGTGATGTTTAGGATATGTAACTGCTTATTAAGTAGCTGAGTATACACTGGTGGAGTAAAAATTCTATTGATTGTGAACATGCATTCAGTACTACTAGGATCTAAAAGAAAAAAATGTATATACAGGCTGCTAGGTTGTGCCACTTTTTCCTGATTGGTCAAAAGGCTGAGGCAAGCCTGTTTCACTATGACTCATGGTCTCTGCCAGCTCATAGATATTGGCAGGGAGTGCTGCAGTGCCATCTAGGAGTGACGTCATGTAAATTGCTTATTTATTTATGTTGATTGATAGGTGGTAGGGGTGATTGATATAATTGCTTAATTAGTTCCTATAGTGAGTCACTAGTTTTTGTGATATTTATAGGGGGCAATTTTGAATACACGTTTTTTATTTTACTTGTTTCCATACATCTATTTCTGTTAATATACATGTCACATTTAGTTGACTAGCTGGGGGCTCTACATCGTGTTTGTGATAATACATTGTTGACTAATTGAAAAATATCAGTCATACTACATTTTGCAAAAATGATTTATTTTACTTTACATATAAAATTCCATGTATTCTTATTGCTTAGCTAGACAATGCACATAACTTAATTTGTTTTTCAGGAATCTATACATTGCATGCAAAAGGTTACATTTTGTTTTTCAAATGCTTTGCTATTTCCTTGTAAATTTGTACATTTACAGCCTTGAACATAAAGGTTTCACATAAAATATGAAATATACAGTAACTGAATTTTAAAAACAATAACAACTGAAACACCTTCAAAGCAAAATTCAAATCAAGTACACAGCTTTTTAGTATTCAATAAGGTATCTTTATTTTTTTACCATTGCTTGTACCATCTTTGACATTGATTTACACAAATTCACAATGTACATTTTGGGAATGTTAAAGAAATCTTCCTTTATTGATGGCCAAACATCATTTATATCTGTAATCTTTTGATTATCCACCATTTTCTTTAACTGATTCCATACATTCACAATTAGATTGAGGTCCAGAGACCTCACTCTTCAGTCTGGCAGAAGCACAACTCCTTCTCTTCCATAAATTCCATAACTTCATTGGACTTAAGACAAGGTGCATTGTCTTGCTGCAGAAAGTGATCTTGATCCAGCAGTGGTAGTACATGGGCCATCAAGATGTCAATATATTGTTTTCCATTTATCTCTTTATCCACCTTGGCCAAAACTCACATCCCAGAACTCCTAGGTTTCCTGCTGAATTGCACTGGTCCCAATTGAAATTAAATATGACTTTCACCAGAAAATACAATATTACACCAGTCTTTTTCATGGTTGTTAATTTTATCATGACCCCAGCATAACCTTGAATTGATATGATGCAAATTTAGAAAAGGTTTCTTGCAGCTGTGTCTCCCAAATCAACCATATTTCTGTAAAATATGTCAGATGCTTCCTGGGGAATAATGGGAATAATTCTCACCATCACTCTAACTACTTCTCAATTTTTTTGATGTGGTTTTTGAAAAAACTACAGAAATCCTCCATAAAAAGATTCTTGATATTTCTGTAGACTTTCATGGTTGGCATTTTGACTTTACTCATTCAATTCAGCCATTAGTCTTAAAAGCCACTATAATGTACCTGACAATAAATCTTGAAATCATTAAATGCTTTGCTATTTCTTCTTGAGTCAAAACTGGAATTTTTGGATCACCTGTATCTTAACATAATTTAGCATACCTCTATGTCCCATTTTTTCAAGACTAAGCAAATTTTGCTGTTAGTCTTACATGGATAGGCTAGAAAATAAATTCAATTAAAAAAATGTTTAACTGTCAACAATTTAGGCATATCATGATTTGTGTTTATAATGTTTGAATGCATTTGCAATCTAAATGTGTGACCTTATGTTCAAGACTGTAATTTGTTTTTGGTATATTACTATTTAGACGCAAAAAATATGTTTATTATTTTCAAATACAATGCACCGAAATATTTGTCATACTTAAACATTACACATGTATGAAATATGACGTGTTGTATATTAATTTGGTTTTTGTGAAGACTGACTTGTTTAGAGAGCAAATTTGCTTGGGGTATCATGATACATTTTTATAGTTGGCATAGAAATGATCATGTCCAAACTTGTTATTCAGATTATTCAACATATTGTAGCTGATAATGATATTAATAATAATAATAATAAAAATTCAATTAAGCTTGTTAAGCATGACAAATATAATACAAAAAATAAAAAAATATAATAAATGAATAAATAACTAAGTTCTTCTTCGAAAAAGTCCACTAAGAAGCTATCTCAAACGAGATAACAGTCACACACACTAACAGACTTGATTGAGCTGCTTGATCTACACAATACATTTATATCTGTTGGACGTACGACACTAATGATGTAACCATGATACCTTAATATAATGTAGCTCATAATATGAAGGAATAAGTTCATTTATATTTGAGATCAGTGGAGTTCAAAAATTCAATTAGAGCATGCACAACTGTTTTGTCAGCAAGGATTACATTAACACTCTGAAAAAGAATGCCACAGGATCTACACACTGAAACAAGTTTATTTCTTTCAAGGTTATAAAAAGGGCAGCGAAAAATGACGTGTGAAGCTGTTTCCAATTCTATGAAGTGAGAAGAACAGAAGCCAGTCCCACCATCAATATGTTTAATGAATGCACGCATTTGTCCGTGACCAGTTAGAACTTGGGTTAAGGTATTGGAAGCATTAAGAGGTAGATTTTGGAGATAATCAAAATTCCACAGAAATTTGCTTTCAATGAAAACTTTCTTCTCGGCACTTATAACTAATGTGTTGCATTCAGAGTTCGAGAGAAGATTGTGATCTTTAAAATTGATTCGGCAATGAGTACAGATTACACTTACCTGAGTGCTGTATCATGAGATCGTCAATGATTGGAATTAGAATAGCAAGTGAGATGAATTCGTTAGTGCCACTTGTTCGGAGTGCTCTGGTAATACGAATGGCCATACGTCTTTGCAGTGATATCAACATCTTCTGAACATACTTGATTTTCAATCTATGTCCCCAAATAACTAATGCATATGCGACTTTCGGAATGATGACCGCATCATACATAATTCTCAGATTAAAAGAAGATGAATCATATCTCGAGTTTGAATATACTAGAATATACATATATTGATTACATATGGATAAGATTTTTGTTAGGTGTTCATTAAAATAGAGTTTTCGATCGAAAGTTAAGCCCAAGGTTTTTACATTGTCAGTCAGAATTTTACTTTGAAGTGTATCAATAAAGGTCAAATCAATGGAATTATTAAATTTCCCAATAAAAATTGCTTGTGTTTCCGAGAGATTCAGCATTAAACCATTATCAGTAGACCATGTCTCCATCAATTGACAGATTTGCAATGCTGATGAGCGAGCAAGATCAGGACAGTCTGCCTGTATTATAGCATTAATATCACCAGCATAGGCAACACATTGAAATAATTTTGAACGACGAATTAAAACAGAATCGATACACACATTCCACAGAGAAGTACTCAGGCATCCCCTTGAGGAGTACCACAGTTAGGATTGATTATAATATTTCGAAATTGATTACAAATAACCAATGGAGGAGATAAAAAGCTCTAAACAATTGAGACAACATATGCTTGAACATTATGCAATAATGTAGTTTCGATAATTCTCTTTGGAGGGGCTCGGTCAAATGCTGCTGTACTGTCAAAAGACATTAAAAGTGATCATTAGTTTTTCACGCTGCTGTATATTTCCAGTAATGCGGTTTCCGTTGACTTGTTCATAGTGAAGCCATGTTGCGAGCTATTAAGCGATGACAGGTTCAGTCTCCTCTCAATAATTTTTTCTAGCAGTTTCCCTATTTGGGGAGTGACCAATATGGGTCGAAATTGTTTCCTGTTTCTTGATCAATCAGCATTCCCTCATCAATAAAACACAAATCCATTTGATTGGATGAACTTAAAAAGGAATGCATTTCAGAAAAAGAGCTACACAAATCTCCTTTATGGTTGCAATAGTTAGTAAAGTTAATTTTCTTAGTCTGGTTGCCAGTAACAACCTTGTGTAAGAATTTCCATGGTGTGGGTTGATTCTCACAACTGTCTTTCCTGTAATCCGATTTTGCTACACTAATTTTTTTGTAATATCTTCTTTAGTTGTTTATACAAGAACAGCTTAGCTGGATCATTAGTGAATTTGTAAACATTATAGGCAGTGTTCCGTTTATTAACTATATCTGATAGCTCGTGTGTCCACCAAGCATGATTTTTGACGTGCCTACTTAACTTTATTCAAGGTGTCGATTGCTGAACAGCTATATTCATTCTGGAGGTGATGTATTTAATCGATGCATTAAATTCATCAGTTGAATCGTCAGCTGGAAGATAGAAAGAACATCTGGAAATGATTTCCGTAAATTTAGGGAAATCACATTTCTTCCATAATAGGTTATCAGTTGTGTTGCTTATAATATTTCCTGAGAGTTCTATCTGTATAGTGCAGTGCCATGCAAAACCATTCTCTACCTCGAAGTAATAATTTTGAACTTTTCGAATAGTATCACTGCAAATGGCGGTTATATCTATAAAGCTTGACCCTCCCATAGAATTAATGAAGGTTGGACTGTTGCATGCCTCATTAAGGATATGGAGTTTGTTCCGATTTAAATGTAGACTTAAGGATTCTCCTTTACTGTCTGTTCGTTTATCTCCCCACTCACAATTATGACTGTTAAAATCACAACATATTATACCATTCCTTGGTAATAGTGACAGAAAAAATCTAAAGAACAATATGTGGGTTGGATATAAGCTAAACAAATATTAATGTTTGAAGATTGACCCGCAATTGATATAGTGACTATATTTTGGTGAAGCGTTTGTTTTCATATAATTCACTATAGAATTAGTTACAGCTACAGCTGTTACTCCATCAGCTGCATGAAAAGCTATAAAATACTGAGTTTGAAACACACAGTTTTCGATGGTGGAGGTTCTTGTAAGCAAAAAATAGGGTCAGATGGTGAATCATTGATAAGCTTGAATACTATGTTTTGACTTTTCTCAACATTTTTCTGAGTAATACCGGAAATCGGTTTCCTTGATTTGTGATATGATCCTTTTCTTCAGTATTGAACAGCAGCCATCAAAAGCGTGATGTGACCCAGCATCATTTTCATGTAAGCGAGATCGTAGACAATTAGCACATTTAGAAGGTTTATTACAAACTCCTTTGAGTGAATGTTTGACCCTGCAGTTTTTACATGTTGGATGAGCATATTTTTCTTAATGCACACATTTGTATTTTCCAGCACCATATCCTAGACATTGCATACACCTGCGATGCTTCACTTTGACATAAGTCTTTATGGTTTCAAACCCTAATGTTAGCTTTATTTGATTTGTTGATAGCCTTTTAAATGCCCGGGGAGTTATTGTAGCAGAACAATGTTTGGACTTCAAAAAAGCATAGAAGTGTGCTATACCCTTATTGTAGCATTTACTTGCCTATCCAAATTACTCATACCCTACACTGAATTTGCCTTTCTAAATGTAGAAATGTTTATAAATTGCTAAACAGAGATAATAAATAGTGTATTATTCATATGCAAAAAATACAGGTGCATGTTATTTAGAATATGGATTTTGGGAAACAAATGTAACATAATAATGTAAATAACTAAAACAAGGTGCATAAAATCAAATAGCATAAATATGTTTAAAGTGAAAATTTAAATAACATGCTTGGTTAAACATGAAATATTATAATTTGCATAGCTGGTGAAAACAAAAGATGGAAAAGTATGCTACATATCTTGTTATTTGTGTGTACATGCATTTGAAATAAACAACCAAGACCACTTGCTTTTAATCTTTGACCCACCAAGTTGATTAGTCACAAATTTGATTTATGCCTCCATGCAAATTATCAGTTGGTTGTGGCATGCACTTAATGCTTACATCAATCAATATTCACTGCCAAATTAGTCACAATTCCATGCTAAGTTCTTTATTCTAAATGTATGCATTTGTAAATGCATAAACCTACACAATAAATATTTAGTATTAATAACAAAATGTTTACAAAGAATTTGAGAGGTTGAATCACTAAGAAATTTCTAAGACAGCTACAAATACTAATTTTTCCCAACAAAGTGAAAATCAATGCATATAATTTTGTTTCAGTCAATTGTTAGTCAACAATTGAAATGTAAATACATTAGGTTAAAGATTTGGTTAAAATACAAGTAGAAGGAAAAAAAATTATTAAAATTATTACAAAATACAAACCAAATCACTAAGAATTTTGTGAAAATTACTAATTTTTAAATTAATATCTATTTGAAATAGCCATGTTTCAGCTATTGTCTGTTTTAAATTAGATCTTACATGGTGGATGAAATGGCTTCACATTAAAAATGTATTTCTTTCATAACATTTTAAATAATAAATCAAATTTGTGATTACTCTGGTAACTTGAACTGAAAGCTCAGTCAATCTAGCCATGTTTACATTTAGCTATGAAATGGGTGCTTTGATTTCAAACTGCTTTTGCCATGCTCATACTCTTCTTGTTGTATTTTAAGGAATATTCATTTAAATTTGGTTTTTTATTCAATGCTCAGATGTGTGTAGCATTGCTTGGATAAATTTATAAACTAAACACTTATTAAGTTTCATATTTTCAATCAATAATTGAAGTTACACTGTTTTTAAATGTATTTATGCACTTTGTTGCTTGTTATGTTGAGCAAAATGACATTAAATCATACTTGTCTATACCAATTAATGGTAATTTGACTTGTTGAATTCATGTATTACTATGGTTCATACTTCACAATCTAATAAAAAATGATGGCAGAAATATTGGATCTAAATTATTGGCAAAGTTTGAGCTGATATTTTGTGTTGATTTCAATCTTAAAATATGTCTAAATGCAAAGCTGGGGTGCAGTTTAGAACTCAATTACTTCTACACATGCAAACATTGGTATGCTTTTGATCCTTGAATTTAATGTCTTTTATTCATCATTTGTACCATTTGTACTATATACCATGTTTTATTATTTATGCTTCCATAGGCTATGGTTACACAATGTGCTTGGTCATATTTTGGTAAAATTGCATGTCTAACCACCAAGATAATTAGTGATGTGACGTGATTTTGTAAATTTTGTTTCTAGCAATCACCTAGTCTAAGCATAGCCTTATTATTGTATTTTCGATGGACATGTATTAAAATTCATATTATTTAGCAATCTTGTCGGGGTTACTCTACCAGTCAACAGACTGAAGAGTCCGTGTCAACAGATCAAGTCCGTGACTCTTCCCCTGGAAGTGTACCCGCTAGGGCCGGATCTTGTATCATGCTTGACCTCTGGCGACCCCTGGCACGCAGAGTGCTGATCTGTGTTGAGTCTGATCAGCAGGAGTGAAGCCGAAGGCCGAGCTTCATTGAGAGGGTTGCGCCTCTCTACAGCTTTCACCAACCAAGGCTACTAACTGAGGTAACTCGTGAGCACTTGCGTCTGCCTGTTATGGAACCTATGACGAAGCAAAGCTCCCTCATAGGTAAGGCTCAGCAAATGCTGGCCTGGGCCTATCTAGAGGCCAGAGACAGAGGAAAATCCTCTGTATAACTGCCCTCGTAGACGCACTCTACGGCTCTGGGCATAGACGTCGCCGTCTGCTCCTCAGAACAGACAGTCTCACATCACCGTCACCGCCCCCATATGTGCTCCCGCACACATGGCAGCACCTTCTTTTACCCTATTGTTTAACGTCCGCTCCTGGTTCGGGACTCCGCGAAGAGACGCGCCCATCGAGTATTGGCTCAGCGTCTCCGCCTGCCCAGGAACCACCACATGGAGGTTACTCTCCAGGACGATTCGGGCATAGCCCTTGGGTTCCCATTTAGCAATACCTTTTTTTGCACTTGCCATTTGGATGATATAATTAACTGAATATGTATTAAATTTTCTAGTCATAAGAGAGTTTATACAATGATAAAGTGATATTATAGCCAATGTTTTTGGCTATATTGACCTATAAATTTTTAATTAGTAATTTTCTTAGATTTGGTTCTTATTTTGTAATGCCTTATCAAGGTTTAAGATTTTTTGTTGTCTTATGCTTGAATTTTAACCAAATTTTTAACCTAATGTATTTTGATTTCAATTTATTAACTAACCATTTACTGAAGTGAAATTATATGCATTGATTTTCACTTTGTTGGGAAACATTATTATTTAAACCTCTCAGAAATTTCTAAGTGATTCTACCTCTCAAATTCTTTGTAAACATATTGTTATTAATACTAAATATTTATTGTGTAGGTTTACGTATTTACAAGTGTATACATTTAGAATAAAGAACTTTGCATGGAATTGTGACTAATTTGGTCATGAATATTGATTGATATAGAGATTAAATGCTAGCCACAACCAACTGAAAATTTAAATAGCATAAAGAGATAAATCAAATCCATAACTAATCAATTGGTGGGTCAAAGATTAAAAGCAAGGAGGTCTGGGTTGTTGACTTCAAATGCATTTACACACAAATAACAATTTATGTCCCATACTCTTCCTATCCTTGATTGGATAGGCAAGTTAATTCTTTTATATTACATATACATCAGCTATTCCAGTAATATTTCTCATTTAACCAAACATGTTTAAATATACACTTTAAATGAATTTGCACTATTGGATTTTATACTATTTGTCTTAAATATTTGCATTATTAAATGACATTTGTTTCCTTAAATCCATCTTCTAAATACTGTGCACCTTTATATTTTGTGTATGAATAATACACTATTTGCTATCTTTGTTTACCAGTTTACAAACATTTTGTTTAGAAAAGCTAATTTGGCATGGGAATGTAAGCAATTTGGATGGGCAAGTATTTGCTTTCATATTATGCATTCATCAGTTACAATATGTTGAATAATCTGGATAGCAATTTTGAACATCATCAGTTCTAAGGCAATTATGAAAATATATCATGACACCCCATGAAAATTTGCTGTCTACACAAGTCAGCCTGCACACAAACCAAATTCATATAAAACATGTTATTTTTCATACATGTGTAAGCATGACAAATATTTTTATGCATTGTATTTGAAAGTGGAAAACATTACTTTTGTTTCTAAATGGTAACATACTGAAAATAAATTTAAGTGTATGAAATGTTTACAAGGAAATAGCAATACATTTGAAAAAGAACTTGCAATGTCTAGATTCCCAAAAAACATAAATGAGTAATCAATATATATGATATCACCCCTAGATGGCATAACAGGCTTGCCTTGGCCTCTCAAACAATCTGGAAAAAAAAGCACATCCTAGCAGCCTGTATTACTTCTAATGTTTTGTAAATTCCAATTAATTGAAACGGATGCTAAAATTCTAAACAAAAAAAAACATAAATGTCTTGGAATAAACAAATGCTAATTGTTTGAATTGTCTGTTCCTAACTCATTTTCATAAATTATTGCAAATGATGCTTTGTGAAATCCAAGCAAAGCATTAATAGCAAGGCTTTACAGAAAACAACTTTTCATCATGCGTACTGACATCTGTTATTTGTATTATACAAAGTTTGAAAATAATTTATTTCTATTCTATCTCCATTCACTGACAAAATGCACTGTAGTAAAAATCAAGATAAATGTTATTAGTTAATTTCCCAAAACACAAAAGATATTGATGATGGAAATCCCAAATCAATTATAAAGCCTTAAATTAGTGAACCAAAGCAAGTGTCCAAGCTGTGCATTAGTGCAATCAGAGCTGCAATAACATCATTCATTGGACATATCTGAGCTACTATAGGAAATTTCTTTATGGTTTTTGGGTAAGCCCAAATGTTCCTGGAAAATGCCAGTTACTTCAAAGTGCCCTAAGAAGGTCTTAATTCAATAATTGTTTTTTTTATTTTTGGCTTTTTCATGCTAGATCTATTGAGAAACAGGTCCTTATTAGCACAGCTGCAACTACAATTAACACTTGATATTCGTGCTGGTGGATTCAAAATAACAAAGCAACTTTATGCTTAATTTTATAAATATTGTATAACTTTAATTAGTATTGTGTAATTTTATTACAAATGAAAGCTGTGGGTCTAATTAGATGATTACATGAATTATGTCAACTTAATTAAGAGGCTACTGACGCATTTAGAATTTTCGTTCAGGTGATTGGCAGCTAATTTAAGATAGATTTATAGGTCATATACTGAGTGAATTTATAATTTTTCCTTATTAAGAAATATGTCTTGTGCAGATTCATAAAAACAAGTTGCTTTTTGGTCTAGATAGTTAATAAATTAGAGACTAATAATGTCCTACTAATATATTTGTGTCTTTTTCCACATAAAAAACAAAAACAGACATATCTAAATAACTAGATCTTGTGACATCAGTAAGGATGATAAATGTTTTCTTTTCATATATTCCAAAGCATGCTAAAACTTAACAGTGGTAGGATTGTGTCATATACATATAATGTAATTAGCTATATGCCATCTCAATTTTTATTATCAAACACTATGACAATGATGGAATAGTAAATTAGCAAACCATATGATGGTCAATTCCATGAATGTGTCAATCACTGGTTGAATTTTGAATATTGTTGAATCACGTCTTTTGATTTTTGGAGTCAAGGAGACCCCTTGTTGGGCTTAAAATTTTAATAAATTTGATTTTTTCATCCGTTTTGATTGTGCAGATACGCTCAATGAATTTTATAAATTTTTTAAGTAATAATAGGTTGTTGGGATAAGTTTATATACAATTTCAAATATGTCGTCATTTTTTATCATAGAATCTTGAAATTTTTATGCTGATGTTTGAGAAATCAGCGAAAATTTAAGTTATCATGCTAATTTTGTGTGTCTGTTATATATGTAGGCCTTAAACTAAATAATTATCTTACAAAAATTTCTTGTGTGTCCATTTCTGAGGTGGCATAATTTTTTATTTTTAGCATTTTCTACAAGGTTCATACAATATGAGAAGCTAAATCTTTTTTTATTTATTAATATCACTCTAAATATGCTAAAACCATTCAAAATGTATATGGCTGCTTGTTGAAACAAAGGAATTAAATTTGTGTGTCCGCTGCCTTTTGATGTGTGTTGTTATTGTGTGTCCTTTACCGTTTGAAATGTGTTTGTTATTGTGTGTCCATCAATAAATGTATTTCATTGATGCTTTATATGGTCTGTTTCAGAATGGGACGCATGTCCAATGCCAAAAGCAGAAAAAATTATAGAGAAAGGAAAAATTGTGAAAATGCATAATCATATCTTCAAAAAGAAGCTGATAGAAAGCTAAAAGAATGCTTGAACTATCACAAGATTTGGTATTGGATAGTTCACATTTGTACTTGGGTCATGTTTATCTCATGCGCATTGTATTTTAATTTTGTATTCACTCTTCAATAAGCATGCAATCACAAGTATCATTCTTGACATAGTTAAGGAATTGTACATGATATCAAATGATTCACGTCTGGAGCCTAGAAAACAGGAATAAAATAAAAGAGACTTACTCTGCACAGTTCCAGAAGTCTTCAGAATATTCAAGAATGAAAAATATATTTAGTGTCAAAATTAATTTAATTAAGACCTGAAAATATCGAGGTTTACTCAAAACCTGTCAAAGCACGTGTCTATGCAAAATGCACAGCAACATTATATTTTGCTATTGGGACCATTTATTTAAGAAGTGTTTTTGGTTTATTGTTGCTCAAACCAATTGTATGTGATATGATTAACAACTATTGCATTGGCGTCATGTGCAAAGGCAAGTATGCAGAACTTGCATATATATAAAATCACGTCAAGTGGAAATAATATAAAATGCATCCTCTTTTAAAAAAGCTGCTGCATAGCGTGGTTATTGCAAGGACTTTTTAAATGTTGCTAAAGAAGAGGACATTGATGTAGTATGTAATGAACTTTTTTAAAAACATTTCGTTTATAGAATCGAATCACTGAAAAAGAGTGTGACTAGAATTTATTTGCATGATGATCTCTAGACTGATGACACATAAGTTACAGGAAATAGTTGATCATGAAGAAGCCATATTAACCTCAGCTAAAAATGGTTATTTCCTTATATAAAAAGGAAATGTTCCCGAGTATAATTGACTTAGTGCAAGATAACGGCGCTTTTAAAAATCAATGACTCGATTTGGTGATGGTTGGAGATTGCCTATCGTCAATTAAGTAATTTTTGTCCTCATGAAGAAATTGTTGAAAACATTAATTACCTTCAAATATAAGCCTGCAGTAGAAAGCCACAGCACATTAAGAAATAGAATGTATCAGAACTGGACTACTGATGAAGAGATGCTTAAACCGCAAATATTTTTTTTTCTATATTATGAAAACAGACTTTTTTGTTTGACTTGTTGATATTTTTGCAAAGAAAAGCACATTGGATGATCTTTACCAAAGAACTTACAATCTTTTATTCTATCATCCTTGTCCTTTCTTTGGATTCAATGTAATGTAAATAGTTATATACAATGCACCTCTCATATTATCAATCACAACAACAATGCGGGAATATTAAATTTACAGAGTATTTAGAGAGCATTCAGCTAATATTATAAACCGTGTATGGCTATTAGATGCGCTCGGCTTTGGTAGTTTTATGCCCCAAAACCTGCAACTTGGTATTTTTTTTTATCTAACTATTACTATTTACATATGATGCATCTGCGTCGATGTATTATCTAATTTTCAAAGCTATGAAAAAAGCCATCAAATATGCCGCAATAATTTTAATATATCAAAACCTTCAGCAGTGTACTTCAACTACAATATTCTAAAGAACAAAGAAAATGAGTGATTCTTTTGTGGCTGTAGCTCGAAAATTCCTGACTCACACCTTGCGTAATTCATTGTTGAAATTTCATATTTTTTTGTATATTATTCCTTTTTATCATTTATTTGATACAGGAATTAAAGCAATTATTATTAAGAAGGATATCGCAAATATTTTAAACAGAAATTTTGAAAATATGGGTAAATTCAATTTTAAATTTAAGGAAAATAGAAACTTTTCAACCCAACAACCCAGTATTAAAAAGAAGCAATTTCATTTCAATCTAATTTCTTTCTTATTATGAGCTTAAAGATTTTGTAAATATGCTAGAAAATAATAAATCTTGTGGTTGCAGTAACCTGGCGTATTGGATAATTAAAAAATATTTTTACATTTTTGGTGAATACCTGCTTGTAGCATTTAATCAAGGTGTTATAAATAATGAGTTTCCTGCGCTTTTAAAGCAATCTGATATTTCACCGTTATATAAAAAAGAAGACCCGCTAGATCCCATGAACTATCGACCAATTAGCATAACACACCCCTTTTCAAAAATATTTGAAAAGCTTTTACCTGCACAAATGTACTATTTTATTAATGACAATCAAATTTTATCAGGTAATCACTTTGGATTTCGACCTAAATTCAGCACATCTGATGCGATTTTATCAATCACAGCAAAAATTAAATTTAAATCAAAATTTGTTCACAGGGGTAGTTTTACTTGATCTAAGTAAAGCATTTAACTCAATGAATTTCAATATTTTATAAGAAAAATTAAGGCGACAAGATTTTAGTATTAATGCAATAAATTTTATTACGAGTTTTCTAAGCCTAAAGTCGGTTCTGATAGGAATTTTCAAGAAATAGTGATTAAAGATATTAAACCTAAAAAGCCCAGAGATTTTTGAACAATTTTCATAATCCTTTAAAAACATTTTAAACGCCTATGCCTATTGAATTGAATACTTTCAACAAATAATTAAAAAGCCATTTCTTCTCAGTAATATTTTTTCAGAATAATCATTCAGTTGAGGCTGGTTTTCCAAAAACTTCCACACCAGCACACACTTTTCGCTTAATATACCTTTAAAACCTTAACATCTAGGAGACTGGCTCAATTACCACATTCGGAGGAGTTTCCTCCTTTGTTTTGCTATATCTGATGTGTCTGATAATTGTATCAGAATTATTCTGATTGACATAATTTATAATAATTAGTTTTTCACTTTTCTCAATATATTATTTGACAAAAAGCACTCGAATAAACAGTGTCTGCCCTCAACTTGCCGTTTGAATAAGGCCAGACATATTAACACCGTTTAAACAAGATTCTTTAATTGACTGCTGAATCTAAACAAACGACGTCTTTAAAACTGTTTGAAACGATTTCATTTCAATAGGCAACCCGATCACTACCTGATGATAATTAAGGATAATTGTCAACTTGCAAATAGATAGATAAGTAATTGTAGTAGTTAGGCCTAATTACTAGACATTACTATTAGTTATATATATGTATATATATATATATATATACAGTTTAAACTTAATGAGGCAAAACAAACATGAAAGAGAGTAAAAGCTACATACTAAACAAGCATAATTCGCAATAAAGCTTCTGCTCATAACCGTTGTTCTCCAGAGGTGAGTTGAGCAAACAAGATTCAAGTTAATGGATTATACTGAGCCTCGAACTTAAAACCGATTGAGATTGCAATAAGTTAAGCAACTGATAATAGGAATTTTGTTTAATCACTCAAATAAAAAAGAAGCATAATGAGGATACTACAAAAATTTTTCCAATCTAATAACTCTTCACAATGGAAAAGCCATTAGTTTTATAAAACAGAAAACAGCAAGAAGTTAGTAATTATATAATAAATCATTTCCTTGCCAAAAACTTGGCAGAAGCTTACTTTAAGGAAAAAGTTAGCGATTTTTGCAAAGAACAATATTAATTTGTGAATAATAAAATCACATGTTTACTTACAGCCCAGATTTTTCGCCTCCTACATGACAAAATTGTTCTTAGTGAAATTAATTGTGAGACGGAACTGTTAATTAAATTTAAGGAGTTTGAAATTTGTCAATCTATGCCGCTTAAAGAAAATTAAGGTGAAATATATCAGCAGTATTGTGCAAAATTGTTTCAATTAAACTGAAAAATAATAGATTCTATGTTTCTGAAGTGCTGGCGCTTGCACACACACATACACACACAAACACATATATATATATATATTTAATAAGTATGAGATAGAGAAATCAATTATTCTAAGCAAGCTAAAACCAGTTGATCTCAAGCTAGTTAAGCATGTCAAGATTTTTTAATTAGATCCAAGTTGCAAAAATCATCCATATTACTCAATATGTGTATAAAGGTAACAACATGACATTGGCTGAGGCTACCTTTATAAATTATAAATTCATTTAATTTTCTAGGAATTGACTTCTAGTAGAAATTTGACTTGTTTCATGTTTTTCTTAAGAAACACGTTTTAAGGTTTTTTATGAGTTCAGTAAGGAGAAACCAAAGTACAGTTGAAGCCTAACATATATTGTCATAATAAAACTTCAGGATTTCAGCAACAATTATTGGCTAACAGTAACTGCATATGTTTGAGTTTAAAATACATTTGCTGCTTAGACCTAGAAGTGAAGGATAAAAACGCAAGAACATTTTTTTATATTGCTGATACATAGTACAAAAGTACTAAAAATTATTTACAAACTAATATGCAAACTAAGTTAATACAGACACAATTGATGCTTAAGATGAATAATATAACAGTTGCTAAGCAAAAAAAATGGTATTTTACAAATTTTCATGTTCAGCAAAAACATGTTTAATGTAAACATTGACTTTTTGTCATGTAACTATGACATAATAGTGGTTGATAATGGAAACAAGAATTTTGTATGGGGAATTTTGAGAATCAAAAAGGAAAATTCAGACACATACGACTATTTACAAGGTAAATGAGAACAGAAGTGTATTGTAAAGGCAATTCATTAAAAGAGTTTTCATTGGTATTGAGTTGCTGAGGCCTGCAGCTAAAATGGGCTTTGCAATAAAGAATGTTGATTGGAGATTAAATAATAACTGAGACCACTACATTTTTATGTTGTCTGGAATTACAAGCTTCTGTGGCCATATTCGTTTTATTGCTAAGGAGGGTATTTGACATTGCGTTACATTTTAATTCAATTCAAAATACTCAATTGCAAGGCCCTATATCACATTGTTCACAATATTATTACAGAACATGAAACTAATTGTTCAACAATTAATATCACTGGATTCATAAACCTATTTGCGTATCTAACTAGGAATAGTGAACATTTCATTGCAATAATCAGCTAATAATTTTATCTATATGTTTGTTAGTTGTCTTATCCCAGAATTGATTTGCTAGAAATTAGTTCTTCAATAATATATTTGCGCAATTATCCTAGTTGATGAAGTTTGTATTTTAATATTTTTGCATGCATTTGTCACTAAGAATAAAGATTTCAAAAACTATCGTATGGGTTTGGTTCCAGTTAATTATTTAGTTGCAAGAGTAGTGAAAAAACCCAAATTTTTCTATACACAAGAATTTCTATTGAAAATTCTCAAATCGTCAAAAATTTTAACTTAATTATATTGTTTTGCTTTCGTAATGACAGATACCTCTCATATTTTGAATATCAATCCTTAGTAAAAAATATTTTGTAATTTATTAAACTATGAAATTGAAACATTAGTCAAGCAACGACTGTAAAATTTCACAAAAAGTTTCTCAGAATTGTATATTGACTGAGCTATAAATCAATGAAAACTTTCACATTCATTTGAGTTTACGACAACAAATGATTTTAATGATTTGTGAAAAAATGTGTTTATAATGATTTTTTAGAAGAGACCACGATATCATGAACAAGAATGAATTAATTGAATATGATGTTATCAAGAATGTTGAAAGAATTGCTAGGTAAGGATTTGTTGGAATTTGCCATATATCATGCCTTTTTAGAAGTGACATAGCTGATCGAGGAATTGGACACGTCACTTGCACAAAACAAGATATTACCAATGCCTTCGCAATCCCACTAAATACAGATTTAATTAGATTGACCGCAGAAATTGCTATGTAAAATGTTAAAGTGGCCATTATATATATATATATATATGAAAAAATTATTAGCATCAAAATTAGAGATGCATTAGTAAAAAGTAGTTACAAATATGTATGAATATTAGGGCCCTATTGAACATTATTACCTGACAAAAATAGATTTTTTAACTTGTCCGCAGAACAATTCTTAAAATCAAAAGGCAGAAGACAAGTGCAACCCTAAGGAAACGTTCCATATCACCAGTTTACTATTCAAAATTAACAGTCTGTCAAAATGTTAAATATATAAGTAGAATATGAAATAGAAGCAAGTTCCTTAGCAACTATGTATCTTATAAGAAATGCTCCATAAATGCATAAACAATGTACAAATATTTGCTGCAAAAATATGTTTGAGCGATTTATGAACTAAGCAATCATTGAAGCTATGTAAAATAGCAAAACTGAAGGAATTAAAAAGTATTTTAGAAAAAAATCTGATTGACGTTCAAAATATAGTTGGTTTTTCAGAAAGCAATAGATGGTGAAACTTCTATCTTTACACATAATTTTAGATATGCACGGACAGTTTTGTTAATTATCATAATTTAGCATTAAGAGTATATATATATATATAAAATTCATACGCATAGAGACTTCTAATTATATGAACTATAATTTTTAGAGAATTTCTATTAGCTTCAAAATTATTTCTACTTTAATTCGAAAACCGACTGCTTCCACAACAGCAAAAAACTATACAATTTTTTCCAAGTGATGTTGATAGAAGGTCTTTTAAGAACTTGACTGAAAGGTATTTTTTCGGAGCTAACTGATTTTTTCCGAATGCCAAAAAAATACATGAGAGCTGACGTTTTCGACACTGATTCTAGCTCTTTAATTCCTCATCATAACCTAAGGTTGATGCATTAAGTAAATTGAAATTTGTGAAACAAAATAGTCAAACCAGCTAATTATTCTCAAACTTGCATATAATAATTGAATGAGGGGGTGAACAAAACGATTTCTAATGATAATTATATCTGCTGATTTCTAAATATGAAGTATTTATGAAGTTGAACCTAAGATTTGCTTCCATAGTTGCTGATTACGTAGGAAAAAGGAAATCTTCCAAAACGAAGAAAATCACAGCGAGCACAGAGAACAGAATTTTTAAACTGGATTTCGTTCAGAGAGAAATTATGAGCAAAACGCTTCATTAAAAGAAATTATAATGCCATAATGATAGCAGAAGAATATTTTCAAAAAACCACATTTAAATCTCTGTCATGTACTTCACTTTCAATTTATTGAAAATCGGGAGATTGTAATCATTAAAGTAACACAAAAAATAGTTAGTTGAAATAAGAAAATTGAATTTATTGATCGATTACATTTTGCTTAAATTTTGTTTGCCTGGTTAAAAGTAAGTCAGCAGGTCAAACTTTCAACAAGTTACTGGGCTACGGGGACCTGAATCATGATACCTAAATGCAAGAAGCATCTGTTATTTTAACTCAAAATAATTTTGCAAATGACAAAATGCTGCTAAAAAGTAAATGTCATGTAACAATGTTATAAATATCATCTAAACTATATGAAAACAATCTTTGATTGTACATCCTTGTACGTATTTGTTTTTTAGGGTTCCAATTACACTTGATGCATGTAAAGCGTAGAGAACATTAAAATATCAAAAAAATGCAATATTATCAAAATTATCGGGAAAACTTTGTAAACTTTGTACACTTAGTTTCGCAAATGCAGAGAATACGGTATTTTAGTAACATTAATGACAACTTCATTATTATCGAAATAAAAAAATAAGCATCACATATCATAGTCACATCCAAAATGATGATATTGGAAAAAAGACATAAACGAGTATGACAAAATAGAACAATTTTCTTGCAACCATTTTCCTTAAATTTGATGAAACCAGCAACGTAAAATAATACGGCGAGTTCTTTTTTTGGTACACCTTATGCACTTCATCTAAATGATTCAATTCATATTGCATCAATCCAATTGAACAAAAAGAAAACGTTTTAAATGTGCACATTTTGGAAAATGCAATGTCAATATGCTGAAAATTCTTCTTGGCCACGAAGAACTTCTTGCAAACGTATAATATTCAATTTGTCCTGATAACTTTTAAGAATGCTAGGCATCTTCTAACGGTTTTGTATGTCTTGCAGCTGCAGGGGAATAACTGCTGAGCCAACTTCACCATCATGGCGTACTATGTACCTCAGCAGTAGCATTTTCCATTTTTAGAATGTTACCTTGGCCATGTTTTTAAAACTTGAGCTTTTATGTAAAATCTCCAAGGAAGACGATATCCTCACAAGATTTGCGAATCCCTCCCATGTACTCGTGGCACACCGGTTACAAAATTTTACTGTCATTCAATTTCTTATTGCTATAATATGCCATAATATTGACTCCTATGTTCAATTTTGAGAATTTAAACTTCGAGTTTAACACTGGTTTCTAGAGGACACCTTAAATTTACTATGATTCTCTGTCTGGGTAGTGTAAAAAATGTATATAACTACTTGCAGTAATACTTTAAGTAACTTAGTAAAATATGTGCTTAAATATAACTAATAAATATAGTTTCTTTTATACTGATTCGCTTTCATAAATCAAGGTAGTTTTAATGTTATATGCAAGCTTAACGTGCAAGCAAATAGTACCACTGGAAAAATTCTAAAAAATTACGAAAACATGTATGCAATTTTGATAAATGTATCAAAAGACATAGTTTACTAATGCCTAGCTATACCGCATTGGTTTCATGCATATATATATATATATATA
>CABFPE010001136.1:33990-44469 GCA_900660155.1 Hofstenia miamia | reverse complement strand
AATATCTGTGAAAACCAGCAAAAAAAAATTTTTTTTCATTTTAAATTTTTAGACCCATTAATCCAGTAGGATATATTGTTGAAAGGGCACTGAGATACTCTAACTGAAAAAATTCGAAAATTTTGCATTCTCCTCAATTTTAAACCCCAAAAAGGCGATTCGTCGTTTGTAACAGTAATTTTTTTCAGAATTCGTCGTTTGTAATGAAGTTTCATATTTATTTATTTATTTGTAACGCTTTTATTCCTGTACTGTACGTATACAATAAATAGGAATACTACATACAAACAACGTTTATCATAGAAAAGATGGGTAAGTGCCATCAAACAAATATTTGCAGGCTGCGTGGTAAAATGTCCTTTTATATAACTCAGTGCGAGCTGGAGTAAGGGATACCATGTGCGGGGTAGTTCGCGCTTGGCGTATTCCCTCGTTGTTATGATACATTGGATGCTTCACCTCACTTTGAATTTTTAAAACTGTTTTTTCGAATCTTGTATAGAATAACTGATTCACCATATTTATTAAGTACATCTGGTCAACATGTGCAGCAATAGAGAAAAACTTGATGCATTTTCTGAGTTTAGAACAGTCTTTTTTCAAGTCCAGGAACCCATACTTCGCAGGCATATAAAACAACAGAAGCGATGTACGTTTTAAAGATGAATTCTTTCGTATTATGGTCCATAAATGTAACCAAGAAGGTAAGGGGTTTAGTAATATAATTAACTCTGGCAACAATAGAGTTAACATGTATCTTATATATATATATATATATCAATGATCAAACCAAGGTACATAACGAATGATTTCTGAGGAACTACTTCCCCGCTGGCAACAATATGTTGTTTACCGGTGAAAAAGTCGTTAGTGCTGTGTTTATTAAAAAAGGTAATTTCCTGTGATTAGTTGGGGTTAAGAATTAAGTTTTTATCTTCCGAATAACGTATCAGCATACATGTAGCTACTGCGATATGATATGATTGAAAATCATTTTCAATTTGATCAGCTCTAATAAAGTTTTTTGTCCTCCGAACATTTTCCAATGTTTCCAAGATCAGGGGAAACACTAAGCGATTCAATGTTTATTTCATTCGTGTTCTCTGTAAATAACGGCCCGCTCACCGGACCACCTTGAGGTATACCCACCTTAATTTTAATTTCTTTTGAAATTATGTTGTCCGAGACCCTAACTGCTTGTTTCCAACCATCCATGTAGCTAGACAACCATGCCGAAAGCCAAGGTGAATGCGGTCTAATTTGGTTCAACAGTTTATTTTGCAGCACGGTGTTAAATGCTGAACTATAGTCAATGAAAAATCCCTTCACAGCAACTAACCTTTTATCTATTAAGCTGGCAATAAAATGTATTGTACAAATCAGAGCATCGGTAGTTGACCTTCCAGTCTTATATGCAAATTGATTCACATCCTCTAAATCAGAAAGACTACTTATATATTGCTGAAGCCCTATTCTATCAAGCGACCTCGCTGCAATAGAGGTTACTGTAATNGAACTATAGTTAATGAAAAATTCCTTCACAGCAACTAATCTTTTATCTATTAAGCTGGCAATAAAATGTATTGTACAAATCAGAGCATCAGTAGTTGACCTTCCAGTCTTATATGCAAATTGATTCACATCCTCTAAATCAGAAAGGCTACTGATATATTGCTGAAGCCCTACTCTATCAGGTTACCGAGCTGCAATAGAGGTTACTGTAATTGGTCTAAATTTCTTCATGTTATTCATACTTGCTGTATTATCTTTGGGAACCGGAGTAACCCATGCATGCTTATATTTTTCTGGATACTGCATATCCTGCAGGCTACGTTGGAAAATCTAGCTATGTGGCAGAGCCACCTCTTCAGCACTCTTTTTGTATACCCATGGTTTAATATCACCAGGGCCAGGAGATTTAGAACAGTCAATGGCTTTGAAGATGNAATTTGAATATGACCCATAATAAATGAAATACTCAATTACAAACTTCGAGAGTTTGAGAATTTTCAATAGTGTCGAAATGATCCTCATCTAATATCTTTATAATTTCTTGATATATTAACCTCAAAATATGTACACAACATAAACTTTTCAAGCAATTCAAAAATTTGCCAAAATGGTTAAAATAATCAAGCAGGCATTTGTCAATATTTTAATAAAATCGCAAAAAAGGCCGGATCTTAGCATACTATATACTATTTAATAGAGCAACACCAGATGAAAATTGTCTTCAGCTTTTAAATTGTAGCTATAACATTAANTCATACTTATTGCATTATCTTTGGGAACCGGAGTAACCCATCCATGCTTATATTTTTCTGGATACTGCATATATATATATATATATATATATATATATACACGGGCGTAGGTACTATGGGTTTTATACTGAGCGCGCGCAAGCAGTTCGACAGGTTAATGGCAAAAAAATCATTTAACAGTCACACACCAAATTTGGCCTCAAGGGGAGCAATTCTGAAAAATATATAAAACATGAAAAATATTGTTTTTCAATATCTGATATTATTTTCAGGTGGTTATAATCATTTCTTCCCAATGAAAATGAGGTCCCTTCCGGCCATGTCAAAAATACCGATTTCAGCCGGAAGATGTCCGATTTCGGCCAGTTTTTTCATTAATGTCAATAAACTACATGCCTAAGCCATTTCTGATGTCAAAATTTGAAAAAAAACATGCGTAGGGTCCAGTCTTATTTCAAAATAAAACGTAGCATCCTTTATATACTTAGCGCCCATATATATATATTTGACAACCTTTACCCAGCGCCCGGATATATTTGGTGATTTATACTTCGCGCCCGTATAAATATATATATATATATATATATATATATAGTATTTTTAAAGTGTAAGTAGAGTATCTATACCTCTCATTTGAATTTTGACTTTTCGAACTAGACTTTCGTCTAAACAAAGCAAACAGAATTCCACCATTGAGAATTATAAGAATTGCTGATGGCAATGCCCATTCCCATCCAATTTCAATTATTGAAATTGCTAAGGTAATTACTCCATCTAAAGTAACAACTCTACACAGAGTTGGGTTTTCGGTGCTAATTTCTTCATACTTCTAAATACATCAAATTAATATTATCGTTTGGTAATTTGTTTAATGTGTTAATCATAATTTGAAAAATTTATTTAATCACAATTTCACGGTGAAAAACATTGCGAGATCTGTAAATTATATATATAGATGTATATATATAGATGTGTGTATATATATATATATATATATATTTATTTATAATTGCCAACAATTTTAATTTACATTGTATGCATCACCTTGGAAAAACCAAAATTGGTTAACACATTATCCATCAGACTATATCTATGATTGTTTTAGAGAATCTTATCATTGACACTATTGAAAATTTTAAACTCTATTTATTGCAGTGTTTGCCAAAATTGTCAAAATATTTGCAAATATTCTTGAGTCTTTTGGTATATATTTTGTGAGAAACATGCATTTTTTATATACATTTTGGAAAAAGTTCTATCTATTGATTTATAATTCGGTCAAATATATCTTTTAATTTTAAACAGTTTGTTTCTTGTTAACCAAGCTTTTAAAAACCCCAAAGAAGTCATCCTAAGTATACATTTAGAAAATAGAAATACTAAATTCATTTTTGAGATAACAGGTTCTAATCAAGTTAATCAGTGATAATGGATTAATTTTTATTTTTTCACATACTTTGCTAGCACGTGTCTAGTAATACTTTTTTAAATAACTTAATTATTCCAATGCATGTCGTATAAATTTTTTATTTGGATTTGATGCATACATTAACAGGGTTAAAGAATTTTTACGTTATTTTTATAAGTAGTCCATATCTATGTGAATTTGACATACATGCATATGTAGATGATATTCCTGGAATTTAACGGTTATATTACAAAATAAAATTACTATATATCCAATAATTTGTGTATATTTCATTGGTTTTTTTTGCAATTTTATATCAGTACTCGATGATTATTAAGATTAATACGTATTATGCTTCCTTGGAAATTATGCAGCTAAATTAAATGAAACTTTTTTATGTGGCAAATATTGTGAGATTCCCCCGTGCTATCAAATGTCATCGCGACGTCAATTATTTCAATCTAAGCATCAAGAGCGCAATCAGCAGCAGTTGTGAATGATAAAATTTCACCCATAACTCTCCAATTTCAATTCAGTGATCTCTTATTGCTTAACAATATTCTCACTGGGAAGATTACAATAACAGCATCTCATTATTTTTGTTATGAGAAACAATTAATTAGTACAAGATCATCTTCAAAGAAAATATTTAAAATACTGAAATCAAAGAACATTTATTTATCAAATTACTTTGACAGGATAGTGTACTCAGCAAATTATTTGATCTTAAGCACTGATATAGACCTTTATTTCCCTTACTCAATCCTTAGGGAAAGATTAAAAGAATTCCTTGAAAATTATGCAAGGACAAGGTATGATAGAAATAATATATGCACGTGGTACATCTCTTGCACTTACCTTCAATGTAGACAATTCAGATATTCATATGAATAACTCATTTTTTATATATTGTAACATTATTTTTGGTTAATTTAAGTCTTGTATTATATATATATATATATACATATACATATGCATACATATATATATATTCTGGCGCTAATTTGCTTCATTTATACGCGCACTAATTCGTATTATGGAATAATAAAAGGTTTTGGGCTATTTTTTCAAATATTCACATTTGAGTTAATTTAAACATAGTGTATGATGTTGACTAGAACCTAGCACAAAATTTTCACATATTGGTATTTTCGTAATTGACGCAACCCATATTTTCCTTGTTTATTATCAGGAAAATATTAAATATTGATAATGTCAGTTGCTGAACTTATTTTCAAATTGTTTCTATCTACTACTTTTATTCTGGAATTTTGAATTTATGTTGCAAATTTATTCAGAAATGTACTTATGTACAATGTCCTTCCAAACTTAATGTTTTTGAAATTGAGTTACAACGCACAATTTTCTAAAGCATAATCAAATTTTTAATGCATTTTCTCAAAGTAACGTAGCAATAACATTTGTATTATTGTAGCATAGCCTTAGAATTTAAAAGCCATTTTTATAATTAAAAATGTCTATAAAATACTTTAGTTCACATTAAAAGACTAAATGTAAATCTAATAAAATGGACTTTTAAAAATTATCCTTAGCGCAACAACTAGAACATAAGTCTTCAAATTGTTATAAATATTTTCTAATTATATTGTCCATAATTTTCTAGAAAAATATAGAATTGAAGGAACTGGAAAATACAAAGCCATTTATCTGATTATGGTATGCTTTTTATTACATTTTCCAAATAGTGTAATATTGTAGATTAGTTCTGTAATTAAATCTGCTGCTAAACAATTGTATTGATTTAAAATATTCTCCGTTATTGATTATGTACTTGCACCGCATTCATCATTCCAAAATTCTTAGAATGTCCATTGTTGTATATATTCAAAATATTAATCTGAATCATATTTACATTTTTTCATAAAAGGTTTTGTTTGGCTCAGGAGAATTTTAAATTATAAAAATATATACACTCTTACATAATATGATGGTATGTTGACAATAACGCTAACGACCCATGCGTTTACCATTAGAATCAGCACAGTCCTCCGTGAGAATGCTCTGTACTTAATGGGAAAATTAAGGATAAGAAATCGTTCAAGAGCAAAGGATATGAGAGAAAGGTTGCTTACGCTAAACATAGCATTAAATGTCATCTAATATATATTGTCAACACCGTAGTTATCCTCTAATGAGTTTATTCATTTACTAAAAACTTTGATATTCACATTATATAATGTAAGAATATACTTTTGAATATACTTTTATTTGACCCTAAAAATTACCTACATACCTCAATTAATGTTTTTTAAAATATCTAAGTTAATGGAATGTGAAAACAAGCATTAAAGTACTCCGAAGAATAAAGTTATAAAATTAATACAAGGTTATGTAATTGACGTCAAAAGACGTCGTATTATGATTAATTAAAACAACACAAAAATACAACACATATTCTATAATTTTGCAAAAAAACTATTTCAATATATATAAACCTTTTTTAAAAAAATTTAGAAATTTTTTTCAGAAGCAACTTTGACAATACCCTACCACCAAAATGTAAAAAAGGTTTTTCAATTATTAAGGCTGCAGCCGAAAGAAATACAAATATAAAACAAAGATTAGAATTCAATTAATGTTTCGTAAACAGATATAAAATTATAATAGTCCAAGTTCATTTAAAAAAATTATTGAAATATATCATTAAAATCAAATATAAATGTTATTAAATACAAAGCTGAGTGTAAGTCACAAAAATATTCATGGGGTCTACGGTTACACATATTTCTCTAAATTGCATTCAAGTTTGGAAAACACTATTAAACAAAGAATAATAAAAATTTCAGTTTGTTTTATTACTTTAACATAAACAACAACCTGTATGTAGCGTGATGGAGAAAATTGAGAATATTGCAATAGCCTATCTTGCCATTGTTTTTGTAAAACAAGAAGTTCCAGTAAATTGTAAGAACTATACCTGACCCAATGTCAGCAATCAGAATATTGATTATATATGTTACGAAGGCAAAACAGAAAAATTTAGGATTGACTAGCACACAAACTGCAAAAACATTGCAAACAATGCCGAAGATGCCATAAAATAAATTCACCCAGGACAAAGCGTCAGTGAACAGTAATAAGTTGGAGTAATTTATAAGTGTTGCATTGAGCATTTAAGACAATCAATGAAGTGGTGCAATATATTTAGTATCTAAGCCAATCAAAAACATTTGTGTTCTAACCAATGAACTGATAGTTATCATTGCCTTGCAAAAATCACATTCATAATAAATAACATGAAAAACACAATTTGAACTGAACGGATTAGAATCTTATATTTAATAAAAAAGGCGTCAAATACTAGTGTAATGATTCAATAGCATTATAAAAATATAGTTTGAAGAATATGATTGTTTGCGTTGCTAGATTAACATAGTATTTTAGTATCAAATATTTTTAAGATGAGTTATTTAAATTAAGATTGAAAATCCATGCGAAACACAGTTAACATTGACTAGGAACCAAATAATTCGATAGCAATACACAGTGACTGCTATAAGGCACATCATTGTTATAAAATACAATTTCTACTTTAGTTTCAATCATACGATGTTCAAGGTTCGGCATTACCTTAGTTCAGTATGTATCTGTTATTATTTAAGCA
The DNA here is from genome assembly GCA_900660155.1 of Hofstenia miamia. NCBI lineage: Eukaryota > Metazoa > Xenacoelomorpha > Acoela > Hofsteniidae > Hofstenia > Hofstenia miamia. The sequence continues at coordinate 37,172 of CABFPE010001136.1, read as the reverse complement.
TGCTCAATTGCATTATCGTAAACAACTGGAATTTGAAATGCTTGATTCCCGCGAAATTTCACACTTTAGCAGAAAAAATTTTGCAACCCAAAAAAACAATACGTAGAGAAGATCGGGGTAAAACTTGATTTACTGCGTTCACCCAAACTAAGTCTCGAAAACTAATCTAACTCACGTGAGTCAAATTACGCTTCAGCAATCTGGATACTTTAATTGGCAAAGAGATCTGTTTTTCTTACACTTGTGATCTTATTGTTACATAATTGTTGATAACATCTTAAATGATATTTGCACTCTTCAATATCAACGTCAACTTGCCAAATATTTTTTGTTTAAATAATGGATTCAATAATTAATCAGGAGCAATCAAACAACTATTTTCAGTTCCAGAGGTAATTTTCAGAAAATGACCTTCCATGGAGTTCCATGTTGACAACATATATTGTTAAATAATGCAAGATTTACAGCATTGTTTGACTGGTTCTTTAGGGATTCCATCTAAATGAATCTCGAATAGTAATTTGTGATTATTAGAAACATATTACAAATCTCGGTGATGAAGCATTAGTACTCTCTATTTCTGAATTTTTCCTTTTCTTTGTTAGACTGGGTAGTTCTTATATAATTTTCAATGTCCTTATGCCTTCCAAATATACACAATGTCTAGAAAATTCTTTGTTTACTCAATCTCAAAATGTGACCCGTAAATTTGATTTTGAAATCTAGTTCAATTTAAAACTTTTCCATGGATTGCTATCTTGCATAAGAATGTCATGCCTGATTCATACAAAAATCCTCAATTAAAGTTGAAAATTCCCCCATTTCTCCACAACTCCAAGTAAATGATTTGGTATTTATGAAAATTTCAATTATGACACAAATATTTTCAACTTCATTTCGCTTTATTCTCCAAATTATGAACATGCGTTTTCAAGATTTAGTGATATTTCAAGCTAAGAAAACTTGTAAACGAAAAGCAGATTTATTTTGGCAATCGTATATGTGGTTTGGTTAATTCTGTTCAAAAAAAGCTTACAATAATAAATTTTATTGTACTTCGATTTCTAAGACGATCGATGATATTTGAATATGACTTTGAACATCTCAACCCTAAAATTAAAGAAAACTAGCGTTGCTCTAAATTTTTCGTTTGTTTTTGCTCGACTTGAGTCCATAGCTTAAAAACATATATATATATATATATATATATATTGATTAGTGGAGTCTAGAAATTGGATATTAAAAAATCTTGCTTACATTGTAAATCATCAGCATATAAATGATACTGCCATGAATTTTGTAAACATAATTCTCCTCGTGGCCTACATAGGCCATGATCTCCTAGAAAAGAATTGTAAAGAGTATATAAAATTTGACCAAGAATAGATCTTTGAGGAACACCGCTGAAATAGAAAATGATATCCCTTGAAACCAATTTATAGCGACGATTTGACAAAGTGAGCTAAATTATTATCTAAACCAATCCAATAAATTTAATCTAAATCCAATGCTGCGTACGATTTTCATCAGAATATTTTAGCTCATAGTCAAAAACAAACTGTTTGGTCAATAAGAGATGCCATTTTATAGAAATTATAATTGACTTAATAGATAAATTGCATATTTCGAATCCACCTTTTAAAATGTACCACAAAAATATATTGCGTACCTTGTTAATACATGCTTCACAAGTTGTGAAGTCTAGGCTCCCTTCAGTTCCATGGAAAAGATATTTTCCTGTGGTAACTATATTTTCGTTTTAAAAATTCTACGCATTTTGTACTTTTTTTCTAATCACTATTGCATCATACCGCCGCATAGTTGTTGAATTTGTATTGCATCTATGCCCCACATTGACCACGGATTTCCTCTCTGCACGAAATCAAGCTTCATTCTCTACTTTGTAGATATTGTGGCATTGTTCCCCATATAGCAAAAATCGATTTTAGGATTTATAATATTCGATTATTGGGTCTATGTTAAAGAATAACTTTTACTTTTTCATATACAACTATCTACCACAAAAGATAAAAGGCTATTGCATGGACTGTAATAATAATAATAATAATCAATGACTTTATTTAGCCGCTGAAGGCATACACAACAAGAAAATAAAAACAAGTCAAGTTTTACGGCAGCGAGGACAGTCACAGGAGATGAAATAGGAGCAAATGGAAGAGTAGGCGAAGTCGGAGAAGGGCTCAGCAAAGAGGAAAGCTATCAAAGATTTCTTGAAGCTCGGTGGTGGGGAAAAGAAATCAATCGCTGTTGGAGGGTTGCGAGTCAAGATGTAATTAGCAGCAGTACAAGCACGATTGAAAAACGAGTGAAGGGTGCGATGTTTCTTTGTACGACGAATGGAGAAGGTGACAACATCATCAGGGAATTGGAGAACTTAATGAAATCAAAAGGATCAAGATCCAATTTGCGAGTCAGTAGTCGATTGAACAGAAGGAGATCACAGGCATGGAAGTAGAGTGACAGCGGGAGAGTGGAGAATTTCAGCAGAGCGTCTTTATAGTCCAAAGAGGAAATCCATTTGAAAGCGCGTTTCTGGAAACGTTCCATGGAGTGGAACAAAGCACGAGAAGGCCACCAACAAGGAGACGCGTAGAGAAGAATGGCGCGATGTGATAACTGTAATTGCTGTTATTGATAACTGTTGTATTGGTTACGTTTACCTCATATTTGCCTGGGATGTACTGGCACACTAGTTAATATTTACCATGATGCGTCCTGGTATACTTGTCACCCTGTAGTGTATATTGTATATAATTGTAATCTTTGTCGCTTGTGTTTTAATAAAACGATTTTACTCATTGGTACTGTCAAATCATTACACTTATAGACCTTAATTACTTAATTACACTGTTTACAACAAAAATTAACTTGCAAAACTATTGCTTAATAGACCACTATTATTAATTTGCAAACTCTTATATTATGTAACAAGTAAAGTTAACAGTAATAATGCATTACATATTACAATATACTAGTAATACCACATTTATTTTTATATGCTAAAAAGAAATTTCTTGGCGCCTCAAAGCTTTTATCATATAGATCATACTGCATTAGGATAATATTAAAAACAAGGAATTTCTCGGCACCAAGGCGCCTTGTAGATTTTCCTATATAGATCAACTACATTTAATTCATTATCTAATAATGAAACTTCTCAG
>CABFPE010001136.1:0-17285 GCA_900660155.1 Hofstenia miamia | reverse complement strand
ATATATATATATATATGCCGTTTGTAATTAATGTCGCATTTATATTCGTCATTTATAATCATTCCTTTATATATATGCCATTTGTAACAATATTCAACATTTGTAACCAATTTTTTTATATTAATGATGTTGCAATTATAACAGTCTCTTAATCATATGCATTAGATTCGTGCCTATTCCATTGTTGATTACTCTTTTGGCTACAGCAAACTCAAAGATCTTGAACTTCAATAACCATATAATATTGTTAAGTACAAAGTAATCTAAGTATTATACCATATCCTACAAATCTCTAAAGGAATTTAGTAGATGTAATTTTTGGAAGCTAATGAACTAGGTGTGAAGTTGATCCAAGCATCAATCAACGAGACATAAATGATTATTCTCCCAAATATAGAATCAAGACGGTATAGTGGGTTGTTAAAGGAAATTTAAAAATAAAAACAAAGTAAGTAATCCATATCCTATACATCTTTAAAGGACTGTAGTAGATGTAGTTTTGAATTGGAAGCTAATGAACTAGGTGCGAAGTCGATCCAACCATCAATCGCCGAGATATTAACAATTTTTTCCCCAAAATTTAGGATCAAGACAGTAGTGAGTTGTTAAAGGAAATTTCAAAATAAAAACAAAGTAAGTAATCCATATCCTACACATCTTTAAAGGACTTTAGTAGATGTAGTTTTTAATTTGGGAGCTAATGAACTAGGTGTAAAGTCGATCCAAGCACTTTTGCTGAGACATTACAAATGACAAATATCTGTGAAAAACAGTAAAAAAATTATTTTCATTTTAAATTTTTAGACCCTTTAACCCAATAGGATATATTGTTAAAAATGTAATGAGATACGCTAACTAAAAAAATTCGAAAAGTTTGCATTCTACTCAATTTTAAGGCGAAGGTATAGAATAGGGTGCATGCGGATAAAATAAACACTAATACAGGGTAAAAAACGATGAGAAATGCAATAACATACGTAAAAAGCTTAAAAAATAATGTATATAGTCCAATAACTTTGCATAATTAACCAAATTCGTAGCACGCGGTAACACGCATTAGCATGTGGTACATATTTGAGAAGAATATCACAAAAAACTGGGAATTCATAATTTTTTTTATCTATTATTCACCCAAATACAAGATATAGATGTACATTAATGTAAATCTATACATTTTTTAGTGTAAATCAAGTCTTTCTTACTTGATTTTTAAATAAATTGGAGCTTTCAGAGAATTTGTTTTCCCGATTATTATTTATTTTCACATTTTATATAGTAATTAGTACCGAATTTATAGCTAGCGTGACCATGTTGCATAAATATACATTTTGCTAATATTTTATAATTGAAGCATGTGGTGCAAGAACCCATTTTGTGCACATAGATTCAAAACAAGAAATCGCTTTTTAGTTTCCATTTTAATCTTTGCTTATGTAGTGTCGTTTAACGAATTATTCATGAAGCAATGATCAAAAGCAGGATCATTTCACTTGTTTTGCTCCTAACACCATGTAATTGATCTTCACACAATTCTAAAGCAATCGATTTGACAATTTTGTCAATTAATGCTTTCTTCAATTATGTTTTACTCAACAAATCATAATTGCTTAGTAGATTTAATGAAGTATCTCATTTTGAAATTTAAATCTATTGGTTGTTCGGTTTTAATTAATAGTTTGATCAGAAAGGTGCAATAGCCTAAAGAGATTGATTCAATTCAGAGTAACCATTGCGTTAAATAATGTGGGCAATCAAGGGCACCGCAAGAAACTTCTTAAAGAGGGATGAATTTTTGCACATGCGATATTTTAGAAGCCTGTTGTTGTTGAAAAAGTATTTTATTTCAAAGCAATTTCTTTTTGAGTAAACTAAATCATTTAATTTAAATCGAAGTATTTTGATTATCCGAAGTAATGTGCTACAATCTGTTTTAATCTCCCATCCGATGTGTAAAAATATAAGAATGTAGGCCTTTGGTTTGCTATTTTCTGCCACTAAACTATTTCGAAAGCCATATTTACCACATCAGTAAGTAAGCACTTTATATCTGCTATACTGCATTTCATATGGAAGTAAATTTCAAAATACCACTATTATTTTTCAGATAGTAATCAAAGTTTTTACCTGGGTTAAGGAATTAAAGATTTTTATTATGATCTAGAAAAAATGTATACATCTATATACATTAGAAATACATTGAAAAAAGGTTGCAGAAAATGTCAATACTTGCAAAACATGTGCAAGAGCTACTGGCGATAATTGGGTGCAATGTTTAAAATATATTATTTGTTATTATAATAATACAAGTAAAACACATTGAGCAATCGAAATTAATATATTTATATTTTTATCAAAAAGGAATTGGAAATTTCACCTAAGGTAAGGACTTGCAAAAATATACCTTTATAAAGAACATGCAAATTTAGAAATAACAAATAAAGCCAACTAATAAATATATCAAAACTTCAAGATTTCATTCCGTAATTTTTGTAAAAGTTTTCAATTAAGCTTTTGTGTTGATATTGTTCTCCCAGATTGTTCTTCAGAGCCAATTTTTCATAACATTCTATGTCATCTGGAATAATGGTTTCCAAGGTCTCAGGAAGAACTAATGATGAAACAGCAACAACCAGACCAAATGCGGAGAGAAAATATATTGGTAAGTGAATTGAAATGATTTAGAGCAACTCAATTACTTCTGGAGTTGCAATACTAATTAATCCACCAATTCCATAAGTAATTCCTAGACCAGTTCCTCTCATAGAAGTAGGCATTAACTCTCCCACCCAAAAATAATTGATAATGAATGCACTGGTTACAAACATTTTGCCGCAGGTAGCAAAAAACAATTTGATTATAGGATAATTTGTAAGAAATACCGTCATTATCAAGCTGAAGCTGCAAACTAAAACTGAAACAAAACTTGCGCACCTTCGTCCCAAGAAATTCGATGCTAGAACTGCANAATAGTTAATTATTTCAAGTTTTTTGTGCTATTGTCGTTAAATAGTACTGCTTGCTTATGCTTGTTACCGTGTGCTAATTATGCAAAGTAATTAATATATTTATATTATTTTTAAGCTTTTTACGTATGTTATTGCATTGTAGATTATAAAACTAAGCAGCCATAGAACTAAAAAATATAACAGTTCGCCGTTTATTTGAGCAAATCTATAAACATTGGATCAATTTGTTTAGGTAACTTTTTTAAAAAAAATTTCGGTGACTCATCCAAACAACTTTTTTGGGTCAGCTTTTTACATCCTCAAAATTGTGAAAAAATCAATAGTTGAGTCTCAATAGCTCTTTTTTATTTTACCGAAATAAAAACAATTTAGCGCTGTGAAAACAGTTTTTTTAAAACTTAAAATCATTTCAAATTGTACTTTATTAAGTATATTTAATATTTTTCATTAAAATATTTAATATAATAATGGCAAACATATAGTAATTAGAGTAAAACTACAACAAAAACTTTTAATATGACAAGGCTATAATCCGTTTGATTTTGTGTTACGGCGTCATAGATTCCTACCAATTGAAAACTAAATAATAGTTATAATTAAATTAAATCGTAGTTTTTGCAGACAATGACACAATTGAAAAAAAATTTAAAAATTAGTTTATTATGTTGTAAAAGTGTTATCAGAGCTTAAAATAAGCTTTGACAAGCTAAAAAGTTACTACTTATTTTTGGAATTTTTAGCAGGTTTTCCTAACAACAATAATTTGCTGAGGGTTGGTTATTAAATCTGTCAATTCATAATCTTATGGCTGTCAGAATTTATCTTACATTTGTCAGAAAAAGTTGTTTTGTTTAAATGAGCTTAATTGGGACATTACTTAAGAGACATCTAGTTAAAATAGTAAATATATAAGAAAGGCATTCAAATAACATTTCACTTGCTTCCTACATACATAAGTTTCTAAATTTTTCAAATTTTTAACATTAATCAATTACTTAGGCCTCAAAAGCCTAACCAACAATTTGGTTTAGATAATGTTGTAGATTTACAGCCTGGGAAAAACAATACTTATAATCCATTACCTGAAACTAAACAATTTTAAAATGGATATTATAAACTAGCAAATTACACTGATTAATTAAATAATGCAAAATTGCTAAAAAAAAAAGGCAGCAACTGCTATATCATTGTTGTTAAAAAATTGAGCAACGTTGATTTTTAAAAATTCATCTAACAAAAAATAAAACTAATCATTAAAATTAAAATTTGGCTCTAATCTTTACTATACCAAAAGTTGTTAACTTGCCACAAAAACCACCAGTTTAAAATGAATTGTATCATATATGGTAAATAAATGGAACATTGAGTTAAGATGATGATCATAGTCAAGCTACTTTATTATTTAATAAATCAACTTTGATAAAATGTAGAGCAAAGTAATAAATATGTAAATAAACTTGTAAGAGCAAATTTGTCTACACTGAAGTTACATCAAACCAATGAAATTGGGGTAATGGGATTTAGAAATAAAAACCAAATTAAATGAAAACTATTAAATTTCAAGGTCTGGTACACCTTTTTGGAAATATCATGCAAATATATACAAAACTAGCCCACTTAAAAAAAATTAAAATTTCATAAATATCCCTCATTACTATATGTTTACCATTATTGTAGAATCATGGGCAGGTAGGGTAACTTAACTAGAAACTTAATTGACTCTGTAGAAGGTTTGAATAGCATTTACAGAACAGCCATAATTCCAAGAAACAGAATAACATAGAACTTTTAACTTATAGATGTAACATTAGTAATTCATCCAAGTAACAAAACTACTTTAGGTAAAATCCAAGGAGGGGGAGTGTAACATAATCGTAATCTTAGCATATGTGGTCAAATTGAGAAAAAAGAAAGAAGAAACCAAGACTGAATATTAAAATAAAATATTAATTGTAAAAACATATGCATAAGATTAATTAGTTATTTTTGTAAATTTATAGTGCAGTATTTTTGATATTAATTGATTTGGCAAAACGGCACTAGACTAGATCGCTACTGCTAATTAAGGCAGAATTGCGTAATCGGCAGACGAACAGAAATTCAAACGTTCGGAATTGTAAACAACTGGAATTAGCAGAATTAACAGGTACTGGTTAAATATTTGATTGTTGTTAATTCTTTTACTATAAAAAGTGTGTAGTCAATCATTTTGTTGATGAATCTAATTTACTGGATTTACTTTGCGTTTTTGTATCAGGTTATTTTACTTAATACAATGGAAAGCTAAACGTTCGAGCTCTCGGGTATTCAAGACGGTGGTTCACGGATCCAGTTAACGGGTGAAGTGTATAGCCGGTGCTTACCCGAGAAGCTCTTAGGTTAGGTGTAGGAATAGGGGCTTTTACTCGTATTAGCTTTCCTATCGTTCGTTGTTCATATTACAACTATTATTACATTATGTTATTACATCTGTTTACATCAAGGAAATTATGGAATCACAAGATCTCTTTGCATTATCTTGGATGTTGTTTATTACGTATGATTTCTAGTAGACTGACTGACTATCAATTCATCCCTTTTGCTGTGACCGTATTGATTGTTCACATGTATTTCAGGTCAGCATGTATCTATTTATATGTAAGGTTATTATATGTACGAACTCATAACAAGCTATTGCATCCCGGTTGCGAGATCTCTTTATTAAACAACCTCATTGATAACAAGAACAATCAATACACTAAATTAATAAGGTATCAAGCATTATCACTATTGTCTTTCCACGCACACTTCCATTACACTGAGTCATCCGAATTGTGGTTGGTGTCTCTATCGATGTGTTGGCTTCGTATGGAAATACTCGTTATAGCGTAGTTCTTCAATTCCTCTTTTGTGCTTTGTTGCAGGTCGGGTAGCGTACCCTGTACTTTGTACACTCTGTCTCGTGTCTTGGATCTAAAACAACAGTCGTTAGTTTCATATCAGTATTAGTTGATTAGATAATAAGTTAATCCTATAAAGGCTAAAGCAATAGAACAGAAAGAAGAGAGACAGATACTGGAGTCTGTCACCTACCATACTACATAAGGAGGAAACAATTGTTATAGCAGCTCCTAAATTAGCTCAGACTTACTAGTATGAAGGTTGGTGAGATTCTAAACAATTTCTATGGCTTCCAGCCAAAGTGGAGCATCTGAAATGTAACATGCTTAACCTATTGACTGGTGCTACCCTATTTGTCTCACTTGCTTAATTTCTATCTCACTTCAGAAAATGCAAACTCTCATTTTCATTGTTATCTCTCAGCTCACTATTAAATAATCTGTAGTTGCCAGATATTCGTGCTAGCCAAAGGCATGGTATCATCACAGTGTTAGGTTTTATAAGTGCATGTACTTGTTGAACGACAAAAGAGAGATTTATTATTTCCTTATACATAACTGTATATGTAACTTAATGAGTCCACAATTCAGACTGGGTAATCAACAGACCCCCAGAAGCAACTTGTCGCCCTGTGCTAGTGAAAGCACTCCCGAATTGTCGCTGATCTTAAGCAATAAGTTTCATAAATATAATAAATAACTAGAAAATACAATGGTAAAGACAGCAGTTGAGAGTAGATAAAATCTATTAAGCTATTGCTACATTGGTCTCAGGTTTTATACAAATGTTTAACTATTATCTGCCTTTGTTTACAATAATCAGATGTCAACACAGTTTAACATGATCAAATTCTTTTCCCTCGCAAAATTAAATTTGAGCAACAATAAGCACCATTGAGGGGACATAAAACTAGCAATATTAACCTAAGATTGAAAATAGCTACTGATGTAGTAGTGACGTAATAATACAAAGTAAAGGATTTAAAGAATAAAATCAACAAAATCCCCAAGCAACTCTACACGCCCCCCTTGCTCAAATTAATTTTTGGATAACAGTTGAAGGGCTGGCCCAGAAACGATATTTTGTGTGGCCAAGATCATCTTTGTAGCAAGTTCTCCATCCCATGTCTGGGCTTCTGTGTAGTGTGCTTCTCTGGTTATCTGCATAAGTACCTCTCTTTGTGTTACCACCTTGTCCTTCAGGCGTATAAATCTGATGGTGGACATTTGATTGCTAATGGGACAATTTCTCCTCAGATTGTCTCTTATACACATCTATGTATAGTAGAACTGCTCTTAAAGCCAAAGGCCCTTTAGTGTGACCATTAATGTCATCATCACATCAGTGCCAGATGTATGAGCATTGTCCACGCTAATCTCAGTATCAGGGTAAAAATGTAAGAAGACTTGTTGCAGGGACCCCATGGTAGTCACATGATCAACAAATAGCAAGCAATATTCTTGAACTTGACTTAGCATCATCTCATCCAGATCAGATACATTGGCTCAAATCATTGTAATGATCTCAATCCTCTTTGTAATGTCATAGTACCAAGTCACGGTTTCAACATTGTTTATCCACATTAAGTCTCCCACAGCTTGGAAGAGGTTAAGGACATGAGGCTGCAGTGTGGCGAGTTTTTCCTGGATCACTTGTAGTTGCGTATGAATTGGTAGTCCCCACATAAAAATATCAGTTATAGTTAATTTGCCATCAATGAATACATGCTCAGAATTGCCTCCTGTGATGAGTTTCTCTCTTACAAGAGTGTACTCGCCTGTTTTGCTAGCTTTAATCACTTCTGATTTACTGTTGACAAAATTTATCCAATCTGATAATTGGCCAGCAACCTTCTTTTTGGGCTTTTGTACTTTCCATTTTGGCTGGATTAATGGGGTTTTGATTGTAGACAGTGGAATGCATAAAAGATTCAAGGTTTTGATCTTTTTTTCCATCTCATTGAACTAGGCATGGGATGCTAAAGTGGCAGTCCCTATTGTGACTGGATAATTTATTCAGGCATCCTTGATAGTATCCCAGAATTTTCATCAGTTTTGTGGAGATTCGTAAATGGGAAGTAGTGCATTCTACGTCCAGAGCAACATTTCGCCCCAGGGATTGTAAAATGACTAACTCCTCCTTGGTGAACATCTCCATAAGACACCACTTCATCAATGAGAGGACCTCTTTATCTCAGCTGTCAGCCAGGACTCTCTGCTGCACATTAAGATCATTGAGAAACTCGCTCAGATCATGTTCAACCATTAAAATGCATTCATCCTCTGTTACAGACCATTGGGGCATAGGTTTAGGAGAGATTGCCTTGCTTCCGAATTTTTCTAAATTTACTTTTTCTATCAAGTCCCAGATATGAGGAGACATTTGTACTGCCAAAGATGCTAGTAGCTCCTCCTCTCGAAAAAATTGCTCTGGTGTCCACATCACCTGGTCAAAAATAGTGATGGGAATAATCTTGCCTTCTTTATTTACATGCCTAGCTGACTTGATAAATTGACCATACCCGCATTCGGGATACTTCATTTGCTGCAGGTTGAATAGAACTTCGTTTTTCCCATAAATGTTGAACTGGGTGACCTGATCAAGAAATTGTTGTGTAGATCCAGGCAATTGTTCTACAAATCTTCTCGTGCTCATGGGAGCATTATCTGAATAGAATATGGCGAACTTTGTCTCAGTGGTGGTGCCCCACATGTACTTCTTTACTGTGTTGGAAAAAATATTGATGTCCAATGGACAAATCCCCAGTCAATTGCTAGTCAACATAATCAACATCTTGCCAGTAACACTGCTCACCCCCACTAGTCAGGCATAATATTTTTCGAACTTGTCCATTGCTCATTTTGTCTTTCCCGGAGAAGAAGGAGGACTACATTTGTAGAGGAGCCAGTTTTTCACTTTCCACATTAAGGGACATACTGCTATCTCCTGGATTGTCAGTTTCATTAAGGATGTTCTTTTATCATGAGACATCGGTATTTGAAGAGTAGGCTCCTTGGTTAAATATATAGCTAGTAGCCATACCACACCTCTGGCGTATATATCAGGTAGGTTCTTCTTGGTGAAGAGGCGTTCTTTGAAGTTTTTCTTGTCCTGGGTGTTATAGGAGACTTTAATGTCTCGAAGAGTTCGTTCTACAGAGGAATGGTAGGTTTGAGATGGACTTGATATGTCTAGTACAGGCCAATCAGACTCGGGGTTAAAATCTGCTTTTAGATCAGACCAGATAGTTTGAATCTCATTTAGTAGCTGGCCACTTTGAGCAAAGGCGAAACTAACTAGCATATCAGTTATGGTAACTAACGAAGGTGTGTTGGGATCTGTAACTTCCAGTGTCTGCGACTGGAGCAGGACATCTATAATCAATTTCTGGTCAACAGCTAGGCGGTGGGATGGCATGCTTTGACACAAAAGTAAATCTGTATAGATGAGCCTAGTGATGGGAAGGTGGCTCATGGAATGTGAAGAAATGGGAGCATAATCATCTTTGGATAGTATTAGAAAATTCTCCATCTGAAAATATAGGTTCTCTATCGAGTCAGGTATGGTAGTTTCATATTTGCCGCGGACTATCATTATCAGTCAGATGCCCTCAACTTTGGCAATATGGTAAGCAATCTCGATTTGTTCCATTATGTCCTCTGTTTGTATCTCAGTTATCCTTAAGAAGTAAATAAAGAGGAGGTTTTCGAAATCTACGTTCACGCACTCGAAGCTATCAATGGTTTTGCCACTATTCAAAAACTGGCATAAATTGTATATGTTGAAATCGTCATTGAAAAAGGTGTGAACTGTGCTGCGCCAATACAGACAACTCAAACTTTCCATCATCCTGGAGTCGTACCCAATGATTGTATTGATCTTGGGGAGACGGGATGCATCTATGACAAAAGGAATAACATCAATAGAGCAGGTCATGTTGCGTCCATTGTATGTACAGCATAACTGATCTTTAGTGTCATCTGATATATTATCTCAAATAATGGCTATAGCTTTTCTAGTGGCAATATAATACAGATGTAGGGTCTCATTGCCAACTTTTGATATTTTTCTTCTTCTCTCTTCTGTCTTCTGAGATCATATGGTAGAAGTGGCGGTGGAAGAGGTCGAAGGGGCTATCAAGTCGCTTGCATGGGGGGTATTTACAAGTTGTAAAGCACTAAAAGGTACTCTCGAGTTATCATAAGTTTTTAAAGTGGGGGTTGCCAGCTCCTCTCGCACATGTGGGGAAACGTGTCTCTCCACGTAGGGGCGAGATGTGGAGGGCGTCGTGGGAAAGGCTGTCTGCTCTCCGAGTTGTGGAGCAACGTGTTGCCCACAAGGAATCAGACTCTCCTCAGCACCATCCTGACGTCCTCTTTTTCTTGTGTGCGCGCCTCAGCAAGCAGAGATATGTGTCTCTCGCGCCTAGTTGAGGCATCTCGTTCAAGTCTGCTACCTTCCATCCTTCTTCTCACTCAGTCGTGGACAGGTGGAGCTGGTGACTCTCGTTTTTGATTTACTGGTTTCATTCCTAAATGGAGTTATAAGATTTAAATCCCAAATGTTGGGATCATAAGCAGAAGTAGTTCTCACCCTTCGTTGGGGGAGCGTACATGGTTCTAAGGTATCAGAATTAATATTCTCACAATTGTACTTGGTGTTGGAAAAATCATCTTCTGAAAAACTAGTTAAATTATCATACCTTTCATATACATCAACACTGTTATCTACTAGAGTAAATTCGTTATTATCATCTATTATCACATGCTCAATATCTTTTATGGCCCATTTGAGCCTTTGAAAATGTACTGTTTTACCATTGTTTAAGGTATATGTGTTATGATCAAGCACTTTTTCTATTGTAAAGGGGCCTTGCCAATCATTTGCGAGTTTCTGTACTTGATTACTATCTGTGGTAAATCGGGGCAGATAAGCAAAAACTTTATCGCCTCGCTTGTCAGGCTCACCATATAACTTTTTATTGAAGGTTTTCTTTTTCCTGATACTAGACTGATTTGTGTTATGACAAATTGTCAAGTGAATTTGTTGCATATCAGTAATAAGTCTATGAACATAGCTCTCCACATTGTTGTCAGTGTATTTCAGAAACATCATCGCCAAGGAAGTAGCTGCCTCTCTACCAAACATGGCTTTGAAGGGGCTAACACTAGTTGTTGTATAAACTGACGTGTTATAAAAATACACATTCTACACATTCTACAATTTGCCTCCATTGTTTCCTGGTGGCTTGGGATAACGCTACCCTAATCAATTTAATGAGGGTTTGATTTAACCATTCTACCAATCCATTTGCTTGATGATGGTAAGCTGTTGTCAGCTCATGAATTATTTCCAATTCATTCATCAAAGTGTGTAACAGGTTACTTTCAAATTGAGGACCTCTATCAGAAACTAATTTACGCATGGGTCCATACTTTAAGATCCATTCTTAAGGATTTTTTCAGCCACCTTTTCTGCAGTTGTACTGCTTAAAGGAGCTATGCGGGCAAACTTGGTGAAGTGATCTACCATCATGAGCAGATACTGAAAACCCTCGTCGTCTTTTGATAATTGCTCTAAATCTACGTGTACTAACTCATTAGGGCTCTCTGCAGACCATGATTCCATTTCAGCTCATTGTTGAGGAAAGTGGTGGATATTATTGAGTAAACATTTTTCACATTTATCTATTACATCTGTCACAGTAGTTCGTATTCCAGTGGTTACATATCTTGAATTAAAAGTTTTTTCAGTCTGGAGGATGCCAAGGTGACCTTGCTCATGAACTCTACATACCAGATCCTTTTTGAAATATTCAGGGATCGCCAGTCGATTATTGTGTTTACTCTTCATGTATAATAGACCGTTCTCATTTACATGCCAGTTGTAATGGTGGAAATAGCGATTGACTTCCAGAGATGTGGGGAAGTACGGGTCTCTCATTCTCTTCATTATCTGGTCCAATATCCAATCATGGTGTTGGTAACGAACTATTTCCTCTTCTGAAATTTCCTCTCTCATGAGGATGGTAAGAATAGGTTTTCCGTTTCTGTCAGCATTTATCTCGGGTATCAACTGATACTCAGTATGGGGGATAAATGAGAAAGGAACCTTTCCCCATTTGGTTTTTTGAGATCACATTTGTAGCTCGGCAGCGCTGTCCAATAGTCGGCGTTCAGGTGGAGTTGGCCCGGACAATGTTTAATCATAAATGAAAAATCATTTAAGTACTCAATCCATTGGGCAATGATATTGGATTTGTCGCCACTAAATTTCTTTAACCAAGCAAGAGCACTATTGTCGGTTCTCACAGTGAACTTACGGCCAAGTATGAAATAGCGGAATTTCTTCAATGATTCGACTAATGCAAGCATCTCACACTTAGTTGCGCCATAATTCTTCTCTGAAGCTCTGAGTTTTCTACTGAAGTACAGAACAGGACTTTCGACTCTGTTGATGTCCTGGCTCAGGATCCCACTAATAGCAACAGCACTGGCATCACAATCAATTATAAAATCTTTAGCATAATCAGGAGTGTTCAAAGACGGTATCTTTTTGAGTTCTGTTTTTATGCCATCGAGAGCCTCTTGCTCCTGCCACGTCCATTTGAAGTCGACAGACTTTTTTAATAAATTCGAAATCATTTTCGTTTTGTCGGCAAGGTCCGGGATGAACATCCCATAGTAATTCAGGAAGCCCATTAATTGCTGAACGTCCCGGCGGCTCTGTGGCATTTCGATCTTATCTAAGAAATCTTTAGCGTTGTTTTTTATCGAGATTTTTCCGGGTTCAACTACTCGGCCAAGAAAAATTACTTTCTTCTGAACTAAGGCACACTTTGTTCCGTTAACTTTTAATCCTGCTTTCTGCAGTAGATCTAAGGTTCGACCGAGCTTATCTAAATGTTCTTCAAAAGTGTTACTTGCAACTAAGATGTCGTCTATATAAGACGATATGCCAGGCTCGAGAAGGTTGGCACCATCTTTGAGGACTTTAGTGACATATCACTGGAAGGTAGCTGGCGCATTGCATAGGCCAAAGGCCATATACTTCCACTCGTATAACCCATAAGGGGTAATGAAGGCGGTCTTTGAGATGTCAGAAGGGCGCATAGGTACCTGCCAGTAAGCTTTGCATAGGTCTAGGCATGAAAAAAATTTGTATTTACTGGCGTCATAAAGGAGATCTTCAATCCTTGGCAGGGGATACGCGTCCTTAATTGTTATATCATTTAGCTTACGAAAATCAATGCACAGCTGATACTTCTCACCTTGGTGAATGAACACAGTGGGAGCAGTGTAAGGGCTGTTACTTCCTTGTATTATTCCACTTTCGATCAAATCACTCAAGATCTTCTCATATTCAGGTTTCAAGTTTTCTGGTACATGGTGTACTGGTAACCTAATCGGTCGATCGTGCTTCAATTCAATTGCGTGCTCCTCACCTAATGCTTGACCAACGCTAATTGTACCGTAGTTAAACACATTGTGCTTACTATAAAGTAAAGAGACCAATGACTTTCTCTCTCTTTGATTGAGGTGAGGATGAGAATTTTCGGTGACTGTCGGTACTTTCACTGGACTTACAGGATCTTCCAGATTGTGAACTGTGGTACATATCAGTAAACAAGTGACCAGGATATTTTCAACTCTAACTGGCACTCCTACTAACTGCAATTGGGAAACTCCAATCTTTACAGGAGAAGTTGCTCCATTTAAAACAGTAACATATGTTTTCCCTTTGGTCACTCTGCATAAATCTGATGAGAAAGAGATTCCACGCACATATTTGCCTTTCTGCCCTGAGATCATGATATCCCCATCAATACTAGCATCAGAAGATACTGCAACTCGAGTCCAATGTTTGGGTTTGAGAGATATGGGTTCGTCCAGGTTAAGGATGACTTCCTTCTCAGGGATCGTAGCCAATTGTGTTGCTTCTTGGTCTTTAATAGAAATTGTATTATTTTTGAAGTCAATAACACAAGAGTTTCACTCCAGAAAATCATTTCCCAAGATGAGATCATACGGGAGGCGATGATTTGACGTGTCTATTACCAAAAGGTCTACTTCAAAGGGCTCCGCATGAATTTTGATTGAGGCATCCTTTAATTTCCCTTTCAGAGAAAGAGGGTTTCCAGAAGCATCAATAAGCTTCACACTGGAAGGATCCAACGAATCTCGATTTATGCATAACTCTTTACAGCACTCATCACTAATTATGGAGGCTGTGGCTCCAGTATCTACAGTGGCATTAAAAAAATTTCCATTCATCTCAACAGGTATTAAATTCTTTCTTATTAACTGGGTGATTACTAAGACATGGGGCGCATGTTTGATGGGAGGCAGCACTCCAATTAATTTAAATCCAAATACGTAGTTGGTTGATCAGTCTCTAAATTGATGAGATTGTCAACACACAACGACACAGTAGTTTGCGGCTCTTCAATAATGAAAAGTGATAATCTGCACTTTCACCTTGCACTGAGATTAAAGATGCCCTTTTTCTCCACAAGTGAAGCATCTCACTGATGATAAGTCGAATACCTTTTTGGCAACTGAAGGCCTCCTAGGCTCAAAGCTCTTTGTTCCAGACACACCAGACAAACTAGTAATATCATTATTGATGCATTGAGAATTCTGGAGCATATAAACAACACTAATAGCTTTTCAGATGATCTTGTGGAGGCTATCCTCAGGATCACATCAAACTTCTAACCAGTTTCTTATCAATGAAGGAAAACCCCAACAAATATAAGAGAATAGATCATGTTTTGAGTACTCTTTAGAAAGACTGCTCAAACAAAATAAGTGTTTGACCTGGGTAATATAGTTCTGAATATCGTCACCAAATTTAAAAGACATATCACACAATAATGTTTTATACTGATGCTTGATGTGCAGTGCTCAGTAATGATCCTCAAAGAAGCCCACCAATAGCTGGTAGTCAGTTTTGATGTTCTGATCTAGCATCATGTATTGGTTGAATGCCAATCCACTAAGATATAAAGGAAACTGTGAAACGGCTGACTCCTGTGAATTTTTGTGTTGTTTCATAGTCAGCTCAAACAAGAAAAACCATTCGTCAAAGGACTGTGACACAGCATCAATTTGTCCGGTGAATTTAGGCAAAACAGAGTGTTTACTATACACTTGTGTCTGTCCATTGGACTCAAGAGGAAGGATTGAATCGCGGTATCTTGGCTGATATTTTGTGCCAACTTTTTCAGTAAATGGACTAGTATCACTAACATGTTGTTCCTTGAATGCAGGAACAACAACGGTGCTCACCAGATCAGGCAATGACTGGACATACCCTGTTTGAGGAGTGGCTCCAGTAGTTAACGTAGATACTTGCATAAGAGCTGCCTGAGCAAAAGTAGGTTGACTGTGTGAAGGACTAGTGGAACAAGGTATAGAACAGGACCCTCCAAACAAAGGAACAGCTGGAGGAGGTTGGTTGGCACCCACTAGCTGAACTACTCAACTGATGATCTTCTCAGCTAATTCATCCAAAGCTTCATTTAATGCAGCATGAGTAACATATTCATCATGTTGTTGAGACAATGCCTCCTCATGTCAGTGTGAGTTGTTGACGGCACCCTTCAACTCATGTATTTGTAATTCTAGCACAATAGTGGACTCCAGCATCTGGTGCTCCATCCTTTGATAAGCCACATGTTGGGTGTTAATTTCAGCCAGGAGAGACTCCACTTGGTGTTTGCTTTCCATCCTTAGAGCAACTTGTTGTGATAAGGCTTCCTTCAAGTGATTGATCTCTGCAAGGTGAACATTAGAATGGGGATTTGATGGAGTAATAACACTGGCAAAACTACGAGGACGAAGGGGAATTGGAGGAGCATTCTAGGTGTTCATAATGCGGTGTAAGTTTTGGTGATACAACAGGCTCATAGCACTTGCATCACTATATGGAATGGTTGAGGCATTCTGATCCATTCATTGCATAGTCGCAATGGGAGAGGTAGGTTGGGAAGAAAAATTAAGTAACGATCCAATGGTACAAGGGGTAACATTCTGGTTACCAGCGCTTGCACAGAGGATACTCTGAATTGGAGGAGTCCCAAAAGTAGGAGAGTAAGTAACAGTACGACTAGAATCCATTATAACTTAAAGAAAAAAAACAACAATTTCCAAGACTGACAATAGGGAGCACTTCCACACACACAAGAGCAAAAAGTCACTTACGGAGGTAACAACTATTAGCAGACCAAATTGGGGAAAAATGAACACAGTGGTACTTGGTAATAAATCCAACATATCAAAGCACTAGTAAAAGTAAAACAAACAAGAAATTTAACAATTGACATCAGCCAAATAAGAAACACTAAGGGCTTTGTCATCATCCTTCAAGGGTGAGGAAGTTAATGCATACATTGATAGGTAAACTTACTCAGAAGTTCCATAGTGATCAGGGGAAACAACTATCCATGCTGAAATGCACCAAAAAGAAAACAACTAACAGCCAAACCATTGAAAGAAAAACAACAAGATTAAACAGTTATCATGTCAGCATCCTGTCATGGTTGCCATCTAGAATTGTGGGCTGGTAGGGTAACTTAACTAGAAACTTAATTGACTCTGCAGAAGGTTTGAATAGCATTTACAGAACAGCCACAATTCCAAGAAACAGAATAACATAGAACTTTTAACTTATAGATGTAACATTAGTAATTCATCCAAGTAACAAAACTACTTTAGGTAAAATCCAAGATGACTAATTCCTATGGCTTCCAGCTTAAGCGGACCATCTGAAAAGTAAAGTGCTTAACCTATTGACTGGTGCTACCCTATTTGTCTCACTTGCTTAATTTCTATCTCACTTCAGAAAATACAAACTCTCATTTTCATTGTTATCTCTCAGCTCACTATTAAATAATCTGTAATTGCCAGATATTCGTGCTAGCCAACAGCATGGTATCATCACAGTGTTAGGTTTTATAAGTGCATGTACTTGTTGAACGACAAAAGAGAGATTTATTATTTCCTTATACATAACTGTATATGTAACTTAATGAGTCCACAGACTGGGTAATCAACAGACCCCCAGAAGCAACTTGTTGCCCCATGCTAGTGAAAGCACTCCTGAATTGTCGCCAATCTTAAGCAATAAGTTTCATAAATATAATAAATAACTAGAAAATACAATGGTAAAGACAGCAGTTGAGAGTAGATAAAATCTATTAAGCTATCACTACACTAGTCTCAGGTTTTATACAAATGTTTACAATAATCAGATGTCAACATAGTTTAACATGATTGAATTCTTTTCCCTTGCAAAATTAAATTTGAGCAACAATAAGCACCATTGAGGGGACAAAAAACTAGCAATATTAACCTAAGATCGAAAATAGCTACTGACATAGTAGTGACGTAATAATACAATACAAAGGATTTAAAGAATCAAATCAACAAATCAAAT
>CABFPE010001135.1:73561-97389 GCA_900660155.1 Hofstenia miamia | reverse complement strand
CATATTGGTACATAGTTAAAATGGGGGTATAATTGAATAATTATTTATACGGATATGGCCGTAGTTTTCTTGACCCCTGGCTGCCAAATCCAGAATTTCTAAAAAACGCCTTTTTTCATATCAAAATCAATAGAAAAGTGTAAAAAGTTATTGAAAACTGATTATTGTTAGAAACCCGTATATACACAACCCTGCTTTTCTTTACTACTATGGATAATCATGATGTGTATGCCTTGTGTGAATATCACATATTCTGAGAACTGAATGATTAGCCTATTATTTATATATGGAGCGCTACCCCTTTCAAACAAACAAGAACTACAAAGTTAGTATTTTTTGAAGTCAAATTTCTAATTGCAGTTTATATATTACAGAAGACTAATAAAAAAATACTGAAGTGACATTTTACTCCTGCTTTAGTAACTGGGTCTCAGAAGACCTCATATGTGTCAAGAGTAAAAATTGTGATTTCATTAAAATAAATTAATGGCTGAAATTTCTCTTACCTTTGGGATCCAGAACTTACATCTATGTTCATAACATAATTTTATAAATTTTATTTATAAAAATCAATATTGCCTTGTTTTGCCTT
The DNA here is from genome assembly GCA_900660155.1 of Hofstenia miamia. Taxonomy (NCBI): domain Eukaryota; kingdom Metazoa; phylum Xenacoelomorpha; order Acoela; family Hofsteniidae; genus Hofstenia; species Hofstenia miamia. The sequence goes on along the minus strand of CABFPE010001135.1, from coordinate 96,797 downwards.
AAAATTTTATGAAAAAACAAGATGCTAATGACGATTTTTCTAATATACCAAAAAACAGATTTGTGCACATTTTATGTATTTGATGTTACATGAAATATCTGAATGGCATGTTTTGATAAAACACATAGTTTTGATTAAAAATGTAAGTGTTGTGAAAATGCTTTGTAACAATAACGCCTAGAAACGGATAAACTTTTCTTAACCCCACCAGTCCTGCCAAAACAATTTCTGACTGAACATAACAGTTTTTGACCCATCCGGGTTGTAATAAAAATAAGGTCTTCTTTTATATTATTTTGGATCATATTTATTAAAATTTAACAAATTCAATTGAAATAAGGTTAAAGTAGGATCTCATCATTTAACCCTATTTCAACTAGCATTACTTTTATGTAACAAATCGATGTGTCTACATTTTTGAACAATTTTATCCAATGCTGTTAAGAATTGTTTTATATGGATACATCTATGGGGTTGGCCCCAGTCATGGAATGATGAAGATTTGTACTAAGACCTGTACGTGTGCTTGAAGTACATGTAAATATTATTGAATGTCAATGAGAAATTCGCTTCTGTAAAAAACATTCAAATTTTTTCTATGCCTAGTGCTCAGGTAATGAGGGTGATCCAATGCATATCAGAACATCTACCCTGAAACATTTTGTTTTGAAAGAAAAGACAATGTTCTATCTTGTGGCATTTTTAGATTTTAAATATCTTCATTAATTCGTGAGTTATAAGCGCTTAAAATTTTTGTTGAAGTCAACACAGATTTTGAAAAATTCCTAGTAGAAATAAGGTTAAACTAAAATAAACGCGTTCAATTTCAATCAATTTACATCCTGAATCTTGAATCTTTGCCCGATCCGCTGAGGAGGTCTCTTGACCCTACCCGTTTAATTGTTGCTCTAACCGAACCCAGCGGTAGACGCGTTCCCAGGCACTATAACAATCAGGGGCGTACACAGGATTTTCTGACTGGGGAATCTCAATAGTTAGTAATTAGACGATCAAAAGCGAGATGAAGCCACACGAAATTTGTGAAAAAATGAAAAAAATCGCCCAAAAATATATTTTCCTAAGTTCGTTTAAAGGTTCTTTTTACCAAAAACTTTTTGATTTAACCAATAAAAACAATTTTGAACAGCTAAAGGGCACCCATTCTCTCCTTGCGTATGTCACTAATAATAATCTTTACTTCCTATAAAACCTATTAAAATCAAAATTCAAAATTTCCCCAAAATTATGTTTTCTACACCCATAAAAAAATTTTTTATTGTATAACCATGGATTTAGGACATGTTTACTAAATATTTGTGATATAATTACTCAGTATCTGCTATAAATCGAAGTTTGATATTTATATTTCTAAATTCGAACTTCTTTTTTTATAAGCACATCGAAATCAGGTAAATGCATTATAATTTTTGATCAGTCTTGATAAATTTGCTATCATGAATTCTTAGTTGCATTGGCATGCTGCGGTTCAAATCAATTACACCACAATGACCTACGAAATTGAAATCAGAATCTAATGTTCATCTCAATGAAGACCAAAATCATTTTGGGCCTCTGCAGTTCCAAAAGGCGTGCACATCACCCCAAACGAATACGACTGCATCCTCAAGCATAAATCAATTGTAATGTCCATGCTACTACTTTTGGGTATCATGCAATAATAAAATGATAAATTTATTACCAAAATATAGTTATCACTCATTGAGTATTCACAATGATATCATATATAGTATAGGACTATCAGAAAATCAATTATGGGCGATTCATATTGCATGGTGGGATTATATTCTTACCCGGACCAGCCCATACAACAATGAAATTTTCTTTGCTGCTATTAAGCAATTTTAGAACTTGCGATTCTTATATCCCAATTTTTCAACTCTGAAGCTGAGGACGTCAATGTTACACGCGCATTTGTCTTGCTTGACTTTTAATTATGTTCATCGAGAAATAAACTCGATATTAAGCATATCTAAGAACATTCAGTGAAATGAAAAATTACCACTTTCAACTATTATAATTTGAGATAAACATTTGTGTTGGTCGATTTACATCACTCGATTGAAATGATGGATTTAAATCATGATTTAAATCAAAGCAAATTATTAGTCCAATTATTGATTTAAATCAAGTACACTAAAAGAGATACAAATAGTTTATTCGAATTGTTTTGAAGTCATTGCCTTGATATTGGAATGAATTGGAAAACTGAATTTATTGTTTTGCATGTTTTTTATCTTCCGGTTACATAAAACTGATTAAATTATTAGATTTCAAAAATAGTAGTATCAAAAGAATTTCTAATATTTACTACTTTGGAAGATCGTCGGGGTAACATTGAAATTTAGATAAAAAATCGAGTTTTTTTAACTTAAATCGGATTTTTTCTCAACACTGGTTCTATTGCTATTTTTCTATACGTAGCCCAATTACAACTGTTTTAAGGTGTTTAGTCATATATAGGCATTGAATGTATTATATATACAATCTCCCCAACTATTTTAGCATTGCTGATGTGCTGTCTCATAATTGTAAATTTTTTCAATAAGAACCTGAAAGACTGGAAAATATTTACAAATTATTTTTATGAAACCTCCAATTTTAAACATGAAATTCACTTCAGTGTGAAGCACTTGAAGAAAAATTTTCTGTCTACGTAGTCCATTGCTTATTGTAGCACTTTTACGAGGGAATTTCTTAGAGTAAATGAAAAATCCCATCCCTCCGTGGTTCGGATGTTGGATAAAATATTTAAAAAAACTCCCTAACCTCATTAGGGTTAAGGAATAAATAAGAACCCAAGAAAATTCAGACATGTATTTAGAAAACGAATACCATAAATAATAAACATGACAATGCATTATGTCAAACTACAAAATTACAAAAATAGCACCAACGGAGAAAATTCTATAAAATATAACTTATGAAATACCGCAATTCTCAATATCTCTCATTGAGCAGAGAGAAGCAAATCTAGTGTTGTCATAAATTCGACAATTAGAGACCAGAAAAAGATAAGGTCCTCAAATATAAATTTACATATAGGTAGTGATTTCAAAAATAGTTTGCTTCTTCTGACTCAACTAGAAAACACACGTGATGCCAAAGGTTCTTCAAAACTTGGCAAACAATACACGAGCAAGACAATTGAAATGCATAGTTAAATGTCATTGAACATTTCAAATTTCGTCTGCGACGTACATGTGACTAAAGGTTGTCTCATTGAATAACAAAAGTTTAAAATTTTCATTAACTAAAAGTCATTTCAAGCCATAAGCAAGCGGGCTTCATTTAAAGTTTGATTTCTGATGGCGGCAGTGGCTTCTAAAATGGTTTTTCTGTGCTTGGAATTCTTGATTCCGATTTGGAGGAGAGTATCACTATCAGTGGAATAGAGATCATCTATATAGAGAATACCAGCGGCTGTGAATTTGGAAATGTACTTCGAAAGCTTCAGTTGACAGAGGAGAAATTCGATTGAGTAGCGGGTGGTGTTGGGGGGTGAACTGTTGGAGTTCAAATGAATCACAGTTGCATACCTAAAAACACACACAGTAATCATTAAGATTCATATTTTAGAAGGAGGCACGTCATTAACCAATAAATTATAATTCAATAGAATTACGTATATTGAAGATTTAAGTATGGATAGAGCACATTAAAGCAGTCAACAAATTATCATTCCAACGTTCTGCCTTTGCTTTGTTCAATAGCTGAAGGAGGCTTATCATTATTGAAGTATATACTGTAGGCAGAGTTGCAGAGATTTCATATAGAACAAAATTACGTTAATCTACATGAAATTATCCAATTCTGGATTATAGTTGATACGTTATGTTAAAAACATATATTGGGCAAAACCAAGAGAATTGGACAAAAATAATTTTGAAATAAAATTGAAAGATTTAGTAATCGAATCTACACGCCCTTAGTAATTGTAGGATGAAATGTATTAAGTGGTGAAAAAATTAGAAAACTAATTTAGGCAGAAAATATTAAAATAGTGTCTGCGAGATGAAATCAAAAACGCATTCTCAGCATGGCAGCCGTATATTTATTAAACAATTTGATGCACTAATGAGCGAAGTGTTATCGTAAAAAGAACATAAAAGCATGCAATTTAACAGAAAATCAGCAGCAAACTTCAAAAACAAACAATTAAACGCCTCAACTAGCATTTGCTGCATCATCTTCTATAGCGGTAACACCGATTTCCCCCACTTAAATAAATTTTAGCAAAGTACTGAAATAAGGCGCGGCCTTAGGATTTCTAAACCAGACGAGAAGGCACCTTCACATTTTCTGGGAGGATGAAGGACTTTTCTATATCTGGTCAAGCATTTTATAATATTTTATAAACTTGTATGCAAAAAAATCTCGGATTAGAAGACTTTATGCACCCTCACTTTCAATTTCAGGATGACTATTGTGAACATCAATATCAAAAATAACTGAAATGTATAGAAAAACCTCTTTTGAAAAAATTAAATTCCTTGAAAAGGGGAGAGAGGGAACTAGCTCCCTGATGCTTCCGCCTGAATACTACGCCTGATTGAAAGTGATATATAGACTTACGATGCAAGTAATAAACTTAAGCCTAGGAAATTTGGATGGAATATTTAATTCCAGTTACTTAGCGACTCTTGAAATAAATATGATTTATAAATTCTACCCAATTGTATCACACAGCATTTGCGATACACGCATTGGTAATATCATAATTTATATAATTAATTATGGGCAAAGCGAAAAACAATAATGTCCACTTCAACGTAATTAAAATTTAGAAAATACCCTTGAAAAGTTGCCCGCCCAAAAATTTAAGTGCTTAAAATTAATAGATATCAATGGAGATGAATGGAGTAGAAAATATAGAAAAATACGAGGGACGTTCTTTTATTTCTCTCACCAATATATTTAATTACTTAATGGCGCGTAACCCAAACAATTGAAAATAGAACATCCTTTTCATCAAGCATGATCAATGGACCAGAAACGCTTTATGTGTAAACAGTTTGAGGAAATTTATTTGTTTAGTCAAATAACTACACACCCTTTTTAAGAATCGAAATAAAATCTTGAGCAATGATAACTACTAGATTTGTAATTAAGGATGGAGGGTGGAATCAGGGCCTCCAAAATTTAGTAGGTCCTGGTGGGAATTTAAATTATTGGAATTTTATGGAAAAGAAACCTTGATAGCCAAATTTAACTTAATTTTAAAATATTTGTTTGAAAAAACAACAATCGTTTGATAGACGAACATTACAAATTCTAAGGCCTTCCAAACGGGTACATTTGATTTTTGCTACTGTTCTTAAAAAACGAATCATTCTATGCAGGCGGAAGGTTTCTATCGTTGGCTAAACATTTAAAAACCTCTGTTGAACAAGGCATGAAGTCAGATTGCAAAATTCAATTTCCTCATAAACATAGTGTCCAACTTTAGGTATATATTTAAGTAGTAAGCATGTCGCCATAATAATGTTTACTGTTAGCGCATGGCTAATGTACAGTAGAATATGTCTATAACGAATATCCAAGAGAACATCGAACAATGTTTGTTATAAGCGCATTTCGTTATAGGACTATTTCGTTAAACAGCTACGTAAGGCTGATTTCATAGACTTTTGTTCGATATTAGTGCATTTCTACTACTACCTATTGGGTTCAGATGTCAATTTTGGAAAAGTTCTGTGAGCCTTCAGTGTTTAACCGGCATGCCCATATCACTGGCATATCCAATAGACGTGATTAACGCGCATAATACAGAAAGGAAATAACACACCTGCACAACTAAAATTGTGCCAAAGAAATACAAGTAAAAAGTTAGACTAGTACAAACAACAAAAAGTTCAAGTAACATATACGAGTAAAGTACTAAAAATTTCTAAGCTGTAAAAAATCCATGATATTTTTCAGTCTAAAATTACTTATTTTACAATTTAAATTGATTTTTAATACATGTACATAGTTTAATGCAAAAACATTATTAAACCCCAAATTGCAGAAAAAAATTTCAAAAATTCCATCGAAAGTTATAGGAACTATCGAAACCTGTAAAAAAGCTTTGTACTGTATACGCAAAACCAAATTTAAATGATTTCTAGGGACCAAAATTTAGTGATGTAGTTCTACAACTGGTGCTATTATATTATAATATTTAACCAAAAATACAGATTTAAACTTCACTAAGAAAAATATTAAATTTCAACTGTTATAAAGTAAAAATACATGTATGAAGTTTTTAGAATATATTTTCAATAATTGAATGTTTACAAATTCACGAAAAAATTATAATCAGATAAACTTCTTAGTCCCCTTCATCTAAATATAACCAACGCCTTAATCTAAATAAGTAAATTTGGTTGCCAAGCAACTGAGCATGCCTCTCACAGAAGCCTAAAATTTCAAAAATTACACCTCAATACGTCCCATAAAAATGCTATATTAAAATACTAATGAAAAAAAAACGTATCTCGGCAAATGCGGTTACTCGTGGCTATTAAAACGACATATTTACGATGCACGAACGAAGTGATATAAACACTTAACAATAATTTTAAATGTGGAAAAGAAGATAAAAATAATTAGAAAACCACAAATAAATTTAAAGCACACGAAATAAAGAGTATTTGAAGATTACATCGTTTGGGTTATTAAATAACAGCAGTAAATCAACGCCATTTTCCAAGTAGAGTTGATTTATTGCTGAAAAGGAATTATTGTTAAATATGCAATTATACAATATCTATAAATATTGCATCGTTCTAAAAAACAAAAGCCAAGACAGGTGCAGGTTTAGTATTCAGGTCTTAATTGTTAACTGCTGAGATTCAATTGTTTCCCAAAACCAACTTAAGAGGCAAATACAATCCATATTCAAATTATAATAAACTCCATGTTAACTAACTTTCTTAGGTGTTAAAAGGTGTTTTCAGTTATTTTCTCATACGCAAGGACATACTCGTTATTTAGTTAAACTCTTAAAGTAGCTCATTCAGGACAGGACACTACTTGAGCTAGGCTTGAGCGAGGCATGAGAAAAACTTTGGCAGAAACATCAATTAACTGAATATTACGCAATCAGTGCACACAAATAAGTGACGGGTATATAAATTATAAGCAAAATGTTGAAAAATAGAGCATAGATTTAAAAATTATGCATCAGTATTTATATATATATATATATATAGTCCTCTAAAACTCTATTTAAACATTTTAATTACAGCGGTAAATATTTATTATGAGTTTCTAACACTTTACTTTTGGTACAGAAATAAAAAAATTAAAGAACATTTTTAGCAAAATGGGCTTAATATAGAATTAATGGCATAAAATAGCATAAATTTTTCATAGAGCGTGACTTGCCTAAAACTTCAGGGGCCTGGACTAAATTTTTGTTCAATATGCATCTCTATACAAAAGTCAAATATGATTGCTAATTGTTTCTAATACAACAATTGATTAGATTTGAAACGATTGCAACATACAATGAAAAATGTAAATTTAATAAAATACACCGTTGTAAGCTTTGCGTGGGACTAGATTTCTCCACCCACAACCTACAAAGCAGGTAACAAGAAATGAAGTGTGAATCCGCACAATCCGTTTGAAACCACATCATATGCAGTAAAAATCCCCCAGAACTGATGATAAAATTTTTTACAACATAGTTATTGGAAATATTGAAGAGGTTTTGAACACTGAGCAGCAATTTCTATTTTTATTATGGGCACATAATGAAATTGTGCATAATAGTAATCCCCGAATCAAGGTCATTCCAGATTATTGCACGATAATTATGATAAGTTAAAACAGAAATAAATGGATAAATTAAAAAAATTGCCAAGGAATTTACTTTTGACACAAAAAATGTAATACATTTTATACGATTTATTTGACGTATACCTTGTAAAACAAATGAAAATACAAAATTTTAGAAATAGAAAAATTCATTCATTATTTTCTGTAATATTTAAAAAAATTATTTTTGTTAATGATCGGTAAAGTTTAATTAAAACCCACAAAGGAAATTATCTACAACCTGTTAGATAACTAATTTCCGAAAGGCACGACTTTATTGGTAATTAAAAATATTACATCTTAAGCAGAAATTAGCTTTACGTAATTCCATTTCTTTCTTTTTTACTAGCCTCTTTCATGGCAGCCAATTTGCATTTACGTAAAAAATTACGTAACCATATACAATTACGTAATCAGGTACAAGCACACGTGTATTTAAATGATTCACAATGCCTAAAGAAAATTGATCAGATAAATCGATAATAAGAAAACCAGCACAAAGCAATGATATCTTCAGAGATGCCCACAACATTCGATTAATGTAAGATCAATTATTGTCTATAATGACAAACTCAAAGAAAAACAATATAAAAAAAGAACACTATAAAAATATATTCATAACGTCTTTATTTCTGAATATCTATAATGAGACAATATGAAATATTTTTCCAGTAGATGGCGTAAAATTTGACAGAACAAAGAACTGAAAGTATACGTAATATTGTTAAGATATTTTTATTTTTAGGGAAAGGCGGAGGAAGTAATTTGAAAATTGAAATTGGATAAAAATATCATACCTCAAAAGAATACTGAGCAAAATTAAATTAGATTATAAATATAACTTTCCAAAATGCCATTTCCTTAAATATAACTAGAAAGGCCTTCCAATTTTACAAACTTAAATGCTAAAATACCACAGAAATAACCCTATATCTATAAGGTCATACTTCGCTAGCGTGCAATATATTTACGGTATGAAAGATAAAACTCATCGCAATAAACTATTTAAGAGATCGGTCAAGCTTTTGGCAGCAATAACATACAATTACACACTTATCTAAAGATATATCTTAAAAGTTTAATACATATTTCTGGTCAGTGGATAGCGAGGCATAGACTGCCAATTTTCTTCTTTTAAAGCATAGTCATAAAAAATCATTTAGAAGGTAAGCAATACTTCCTTTTTAAACTGAACAATAAACACTCGATAAAATAAGAGCGAGCTACCTTAAAACAAACAAGATTTCAGTGGGCGTACGTAAGTAGAAGGTGCACAAAATATTGATGCAAAATGCCCTAATTGTCACAAAAATTATATTTAATTTAGATTGGAGCAATTATAGACGCAGGAAGGAATTGTTAATAAAAGTGTAGAGGGCAGTAGTGACATCTGCCATACAATATGAAGTTCATCTAATGAATTCACAAGTAGAGAGATTGCAGCAGAAGAACAATCCTTCACTGCATTCTGCTCAGATAAGGTGTAAAGCATTTAACAACCGTTTTCCCATTGGCAAAGAAATTGCGATTGGTAATTGATAATCATGTGTATATAATTAACTTCTAATGCTTGGAAACATCTGGAAAATTCAAGATATAATGTAATAATAAATCATATTTCAAAAAATGTTTTAATATTTGTTGATTACTAAATCAAACCACCACAATCAGAAAATTGGGCTTCGAGAACAAAGAGCCTTTTATAAAAAAAAAGTAGGATTACAAATATAATTTTTAACAACTTTCTATTAAACCTAACACTGAAAACCATACTAGATAATGAAGACCTCGTTGCAAAGTCTTGAAATTCATTTCAATAATTCCATACAATCTTTACAACTTATCAAATATACATTATTCACATCACTGAAGTTTATAAATGTAGTTGCAAAATGCATGCAAGATACTACTTCATGTTGATTTGATACAATTATGCATCATTTTGTTATAATTGCCTTTAGCATGATTCAATTATTTATGTATATATCCCCAACTAGTTTTCGTGATTTTTGTTGAAATAAGGTCAAAGTTATTGACACTAAATTTATATTTTATATTACATGGAAGATTTAAATAAAAGTAGTAAAGAAAATGTTGATAATAAGTTTAGGAGATAAGCGACCGCATAATATTGACTGAGGTGTAACACATGTTTCTATTAATTTAAAACAATTAAACCTCTAATCACGGAAAGAAAACTTGGGCTGTTCGACCTTAATATAAGGTAATTGAGAGAAAGACGATAGACTGGAATTAATAAAGAACTCATTAAAAACGCAAAAGCTAATTAAGTGCTATCATCAGCCAGCGTCCGAAGGTTATTAAATAATTGCAATAGAGAAAGTAAGGTGCTTTGCAACAAGAAATACTTCGTGCAAATATAGTTGATGCTTAAAAACTTTGAAAAAACTTTTCAGAAATTTAACTTATACAAACGTGAGTATTTTATAATAATTTACACTGGCCTGAGATTCATAACGAAATTTGCAACTTTTGCAGAGAACGATGCATATCAGAGAAGCAAAAGAATGATTAATTTAATACACAAGTATACACTGGCTCTATATGTAAAATACTGAACATAGAATAATAAAATTGGAAAATATATTTTACAAAGGTTAAGTTTAAAAAACATTTGCGGAGTGTGTAAATAAAATGTTTAATAGTATTATGGGACAGTAGATGCCTATTTATTGTGATCTTCAGAAAAAAGAATACTATTTTTAACGGATTGGTTAGGGAAATATCTCATTTAGGAGAGTTATTTGCTAAAAATAAATGAAATCACTTGATTGTATGAAAGTAAAGTAAGAATAAAAGAAAGCTAATTGTTGGTAGAAATTACATACACAAATGTTAAGTGGAATGCATTACATTAAAATGTGCACTCTTCAAATTTATCTAGGTACTTTCGTGTACGGAGAATAACGAATCAAATCGGAAATATGTATTCATTAATAGTAAAAAAACATTTGTGTACAATAGTAAATTTCACATTTATACATGTCATGGAGTATGGACTAAATGAATATATATGCATATGCACATAGTCAGTGCCGGATTAACCAAGTACGGGGCTGTAGTAGATTGACTTAATATACAGATGACCGGGAAATAACTGAATATTTTATAGATTTGATCTACATTCTACAAAAAAGAAACCAATGAAAAAATATTTTAAAGGCCGCTAGAGAGAAATTTACAGCGCTAGTTCATTGGCCATATTGGTTAATGAAACCCATAACGCTCCTAATGGTACATGCAAAAAGGTAGTTTCATTGAAACCAACTGACCATAAATGTCTCAAAAAATAAAAATTTTGTGCTGAAACTACCGTGGGATTTTGTAAAGCACGGGGTCTGTAGCAGTTGCTACACCTGCTAATATGCTAACTTATCGTTGCACATAGTATTATAATCCTTAATTAGTGATCTAATTGCTATAATTAACCCAATTTCGTGGAAGATTTTCTGTATATAGCAATTTTTCTACTGAAGCAGTATTTTAAAATTTTAACAAAAAATTGTTTTTTGTATAAGCAAACTAAGTGCATGCTTTAGCAACACGATGTCTACTTATACTCAGCGTGTCTAGGGAGAGCATGTACGGCCATAGAGGTTCACTATTTACCTGTTGCAACACTCAAAGTTAGGAAGTACTTCCCCTTAAGATCCACACTTTGTTCCTGTTTTTCCAGAGAGACATTTCTTCGAATGTGATTAAAAACTTTTTCATTAGTCCTCTAAACTTACAAGTAATTCACATGCGGAAACAAAGTGTAAAATATTTCTCCTCATCATTTGATTATACCATAAACAATGAATTATGCGAAATTGCTGAAAATAAATTGTGCATATAACTCAACAAGGCGATAATTACAAAAACAGTTGGATTTGTTAAAAAAATAATTTGCGAATACATCATTACCACCATTGTTAATTAATATGAGAAAATAATTAATATCTTTGATACAAAATAGTAGACAGGAAAATAATTTTGAATGTGTCAGTTTTAAGATAGGTTGTTCAGTACTATCATGTCCATGTAGTAAGTTTTCAATCAACGGTTATCTCCATGCATCAAGGGGTGTGTTTTGTTTGAAATCTGATAAAAGTAACAATGGGTTTGCTTAAGTAAATTGACAAAATAAATCGGAGTTTAGGTAAAATGTAATTTCCTTCTTAAATAGTAACAAACGAAGATTTATAAATACTTAAAAATTCATGGTGTTTAGCGAAGATGCGAGGACTCAGCGAACTGTAGAAAAAAATGATACGAAGAACAGCATAAAATGGTGTATTTTGGAACTTAATATATTGATATTGTATTTAAAAATCCCCTTGAAATGCAGTATTGTACATCTTTCTCTTGAAAGACCTCTTTATATTTAAGAGACCGTATCCCTCAGGTTCCCCCAGACTATACTGCTGCTATGTAGTAAATCCAATATTTAATTATGTATTACACTAAGTTGGAATAGTGAAGCAAATGTGTTGACACATTGCAGTTGGCGTCATTAGTACTAACGAAACACATCTGTAAACAATGTTCCATCGGATAGGACTTATCTCTGTAGACAAAGGTAAAGAATATTTTACTAAGTAATCTTTATATGAATTAATAAAAGCAGGACGTACTTTTTCATTGTTAACTAAAGGGAAGTAAACCTCAAAGCATTGTTCTGCTGTATTTGATTTACAACAAAGTTTGACAAAAGCATCGAATTAAATTCAATGAATGGTGGCTATCAATTAACTTAATATTGACCATTTTGTCAGGAATAACTGAAGATAAATGGCTGTTAAAATACAGCTGGTTAAAACAAACGTTACGACCAATTGCGCAGCCACTCCCTTAAAACAAATTACAGTTTCAATAAACAGAGAATTCTCATAAAATACAGCAAACTTAATGATTTATTCATCGAAATATATTCCCCAGAACTTTTAAATCGATAAGTTGAAATAAAATAGAATCCGCGACAATATTAAATGAAATGAAACTTAACATAATATGCATGAGTAAAGCCTTACAAAGTGACGAAAAACTCATTCCAAACTAAGAAAATGACACATGTGCGCCACAAAAATATAATCAAACAATCTTAACATAAAAGGGATCACACTGAGACTTGAAATTTGTTGTGTAAACAGAATCCAGCTAAAGTCCAAAACATTCCGTTAAAGAATAGAAGACAATAAACAATCCCTTGATATTCAATATTAAATTATTTTCGAAAAAGGTAAACTTCTGAAGCACAATAAGGAAAATCACTGCTATTATTTTTGATGTAAGTTTTTGGAATTCACAATTTTTAAAATGAAGAATACAGGGAAATTTAGAAATGCTGATCCAATAAGTAACATGGCATTGGATTTTTGTCGACTGGCAGAATAGCATCTCACTACTGTAAATTATGTTTTGAATTTGAAATAAGAACATGCTGAACCCATAAATTTTGAAATCATACTTATATATATATATATGACGACCATTACGAATGATAAATGGCTTACTTGGGACTGGATATGCGATCGAGCAAAGATGGTTGTCTCATCACACGTTCTAAAACTTCACGCGTGTTACCAAACATGATTCTCTTAGTGCGATCAAGATGACAGCATTGCGCCATCAACTCCATGCAGAACTGAGGGCAAGCTGCTGGAGGAGGCAGTAAATCTTCAAGTCTACCAGTGTCAAGCGCTTTCACAATCTAAAAAACACCAAGGTAATGACAATAAGCCATATAAAATTCAATTCATAACCTAACACATCCAATGATCCGAGCCCTAGGCACGATTTTTTTCAGAAAGTGGCTGTAAAAAAGAGGGGCTAATTATTTTTTCAAGAGTAAATTCAGGTATTTTCATTCATATTTTTCAAATAATAAATTGTGGGTGGGACTGTGATTGTATTTAAGCTGATTAAAAAATAGTTGGTAAGTATTATCCCATCATAACATCAACGAAGCCGTTCTCAATGTTAAGATATCCAGAAGTTTTTCAGGTACGAAACTAGTTGGTGTTTATCAGGTTTTTAATCTAATCGAAGTCAGTTGTCAACTACAGTCAACTTAGAGTGCAAATTATGTAGAGCGCAACAAAAACTAAGGTGTTAATTGAATACATTCCTTAGATCTTATCCTATATATTTATAGGTAAGTGTGATGATCAGGCCGAGCCTTGTACTTATTTTGTAAATTACATAGACTCGAGAGAATCCGGATTTGAAACTGCGGATTAAAAATGGCATTATCTTGAATACCAGATAACACAAAAGCATCACCTTTGAGTTCTTAGCGTGTAAGATAGAAAAACTTTCCAAAATAAAATTTTGAAATGGAGAAAAAAACCTTGATTACGTATCTTACTGCAATATCACTGGGGAGTTTTTTTAAAGGCGGCACACGAGTACTTAATGTAATGAAAGTGCTTTTTAAATAACAAAAAATTGAAAATTAATTTCACAACTAAATTCAAATATTAAGTCAACGCTATTCATTTTATTGTTGTCTATCGCATTGAAAATGTCACAATACAATGTAGTCAAGTAAATTAAATTTGATATAAATTTTTAAAAAAACAACTACTTTTGCAAAAGGTTTAGCAGTAAATAAACAATCAAACTTCCTTATTTCAAATAGACAATTGAAATGTTGAAAATAATGCTAAATCAATTGTCAAGGAAGTTTAAAAAATAACTTACTATTTAACGTATATGTGCTACAAGTCCTTGACAAAATATAAATTCCACGAATTGCAATAATTCTAAAATAATACAAAAAATGGTTTATATTAACTATTTATAAAATATACCAAGTATTGTATCGCTGATTAAGCCTAATTTTTAAAAAAAACTGTAGATATACATAAAGGCAACGCTTATAGTTTAAAAACGAAGCTAAGCCTTCAAATCCGGCTTTTCTTAAGTTTAAAGTATTAATTATTAAGAAGAAACGTAGTGTTTAGGGTTGATTTGATTACCAGACTCAAATAGGTTAAATTGTATATTTTCAATAAAAATACGAATATGATGTAAAGAAAATCACGAACTCCTTTGTTTCCTGCTTCCCACAGAAAAACTTAAAGTAGGAGTAAACAAATATATTTAAATGAACCTTTTGTCACGTAACAAGTGCTTCGCTGGAGACAAACTAAACGACACTGTTTTGATTTTCCCTTATCAATTAACATTATATACTTGAAAATGACAACAGTGTATTTTTAGGCGAAGTCAACGTTGCATATTTATAGGTGGCTATCACCTTCGACGGGCTTATGTCACATAACTTTATAATTTATACATATTTAGTATATATATATATATATATATATATATATATCCATATATATATATAANATATTTATTTGAATATATGCAATTGTAACGATGTAATTCAAGTTGGAAATGACAAAAAAATAATTATATATAGAAATATATTTTAGCTGCTCAAAAACATTTATAGGGCACATTTTATAAAAATTCACAGAACGTTGTTACAGGTATTATGAAATATTTCAATATATAAAATAATAAACTATAATATGATATACCTCATTACTGCATTGTACTGTTATGTTTGAAAGTAGAGAAAAAGATGAGCGCCTTACTATGTTTTACAACAAAACATGCTTTGTAGTCAATATAAATGGACAATTTGCTTTTAAATAAACGTTAAATCAAAGCTGTTTAAATCTAAGTATAGACTTTAGATATCAGTCTATCAGATTCCGAGAGTGAAGCATTAATACCTTTTCTTCTCGNTCCATATATATATATAAAAACTAGAGGACAGATTATTTAATGTTTTTTGCTATAATTTAATAATCTTCAGAAAATAAAAAACTTGTGGAAACTGATATAGATTTTAAAATATAACAAAATTGTTAAAATATATACATCAATTAAGATATCTGTTTTTCTCAAAATAGATTAAACGTTTCGATATCTTACCTTCATCAATAAAAAATAAAAAAATCAATATTATTTAATATACAAAAGCATAAAATCACTCTATTCGTCTTAAGAAATAAAAACGTATTATTTAATTATTTTAAAATCAAAATCCATGTTCCATAAGCTTTATATTGACGAAATAACATGTTTTCAAATTAACATTAAACTTACAAAAATATTAAATAATATTTTGGAATTATTTAATGTTTACAATACCGGGAATTCAGGGTCATAATTCATAAGGTATAATTTTGAACCAGATATAAACTGATATTAGTTGAGACAAAATGAGAGTGGACATTACGCCAACAACCAAAAAGAAATCGTATTAAAATAAGGAGAACCGTGGTTTAAAGGCAATACGAAGAATTTAATGATAAGCAATTAAATGAATAAATAGAAGGATACAAAGTGGCGTACGACTAATTAGATTGCAGGGGAAACTTTGAAAAGCGTGCAGGAAATTAAACATCCAATTGATGTATCAATTAGTAAAAACGCTGATCTCGTATATCAGAAGAAGCCGAAAAATAATGAAGGTGTTTGGAACTATGCAACACCACTAATAGTTATTGCAGCCAAATGTGGAAATGATTTTTCTCAAATGACGAAACAATTTGCAAAGCTGATTTTTACAAAATAAACAACTAGTTATAAAGAACTATATATATATATATATATATATATATATATACATATATATATATATATATATATATATATTGTATGGGACAAAATAGTACAAAAAATGGGGCAAAACAATATTTAGCGCCATTTTCTAAATAAATATATTATTGCTTTTTCACACATATTTGTCAACTTGTAAAAAAGTGTATCAATATTATAAAGAACTTATCAATTGAGAAGTCGAAAAATCGTATAAATTAATTATTCTATCTGAACAATATTTTTCTTACAAAAATTCGTAAGACTGGAAAATTTTGTTGATGGTATGCATTGGAAATCATTGTTTTGACCATGAAACTATTTGCAAAATTTTTGAAAATTTTCATGGGGTTGCTTCATCAACTTAAAATTGACTATTAATTTACTGATAATATTGATGTTACGAATGGACAGTGAAAATTTATTTAGAATCTTCCTATGCAAGAAAAATGACGTGTTAAACATGATTACTCAAATAATATGGAACATTATCAAATTTTCGATAGAAAAATTTTAAGCGCGATGCGTAGAACATCATTCTGATCGAATAAATATAAATTGAATAACTTTCTAGTCCATTTGTACTGACGTAATAGAATTTGAACACATCCAAAGCTTTCAACCAATTAACATATTCCAAACCGTAACACGTAAAGAATTAAAATATACTTTGAACTTCTTCCATAACATCTTGTCGGGCTTGAATTTCTCAAAGGAGGTGCATTAAAAATGATATTATTAAGTTTGCTTCGGGCTGTGGGTCATTAAAAACCGTTGGATAATCACACCACTGTGTCATATCGTATTGCTTCCGCATCGATGAAATCATGCCAACGCATCAGAAGATACCAGTTTGCGGGAAATTTTACTTACGCCTAATATAATGCAGTGGGATAAAAGTAATTGAAAGTTGCAAAAATGGAGTGGGCTCCTGAAGAAGCAATCAAAGGAGTTGCCCTAGAACATTCTCAAAGAGACCGCCATTAAGCAAACCGTCGTGCAACTGGTATGTTTAAGTTCAAATGCTTATTACAAAACATATCCATGAAAATAATTTCTAAATTGAGAGTTATGGAAATATGGAAATTACAACAGTTGTTTTTCAATGGCGAAACTATAGAATGAATATTGTAAATATTGCGAACTGAAACTACCATAGAATATTGACATACATGTAGAGAGATGCTTGAAACTTAAACCTATTTACGTATCTAACCTTGAAAGTTGTGAAAGGCATATGCAAATTGTAAACTAAAAAAGAGTGATAAAGAAACGTGGGCTTTTTTCAACTATTACTATATAGCAAAGTATTAAAATTTAAACAGTGAAATATTATACAAGAATGGTTGTTCTATATAAAGAATAACACAATAGATTTTGTTTAGATTAAATACTTCCATAATAACTTTCTCAAGTTCAAATAATTATCAATTAGTCAAAAATAAATAACGATGCTTTGTAATGTTTAAAACACATTAACGAAGAAAAACTGACTTTTGTTACCTCCGTTATATTAAAGCCTGCAAGGGGTTTTTCTCCCCCCGACAACACTTCCCACAAAAGAACACCGAATGACCAGGCGTCCGATGCAGTCGAGTACTTTCGATATGTAATAACTTCCGGTGCGGCCCAACCAAGCAATGAGTGAAATGTCTAATCGACAAAGGTTACTAAAACAGATTTCAGGGAATATCTTACATTGTTACTGCCAATCGATTCTTCATATTCCAAAGCAGTTCTGATATCAAAACCTGCGATTTTACACACACTAGTGTTACTCACCAAAATGTTACTGGCATTGAGTACCTAAAAGGTCATGACAAAATCCAATGTCAATAAATAAATAAATAATAATAATAATAATAATAATAATAATAATAATAATAATAATATAATAATAATAATAATAATAATAATAATAATAAGAATACAAGAGGAAAGTAAGGAAGGCACTACAGAAGTCAGCATTGAATGGGCAGAATACTATAAAAGCAATTAATACATGGGCGATACCAGTGTTGAGATATTCGGCAGGAATAGTTAGGTGGAACAAGAATGAACTGAGGAAATTAGACAGGGAGACAAGGAAGATACTAGCAGCAGAGAGAACATTCAACTTAAATGGAGATGTAGATAGGCTGTACATGGCAAGGCATAAGAGAGGGAAAGGACTGCGAAGTGTAGAGGAAACTGTAGAAGCAGAAGCACTAGAGCTAAATGAATATGTAGAAGAGCAACCTAAGGATCACTAAGGATTTAAAGAAGATAAGAACTGAGAGTGAAGGAAAGAAGGTATACCAGAGTAGAATGGAATCAGAGAGACAAGGTATAGGCAGAAGGCAATGCATGGAGAATACTGGAGGAACACAAAAATGTGTGACAGAGTAGAGAGCAACAAGTGGTTAAAGAATGGTACACTAGAGTTTGGCAGGCAGCATGAGTTAAAAGCAGGAGACAAGTGGTATGAGCACAAGCCACAGATCGTCATAGAAAATGAGAGGGATACCAGCATGAAACTGTGAGAAGTAAGAATAATAATAATAATAATAATCCAAAAAAGAAATAGTGACAAATTTAATTTTTACCTTATGTACGTATCCTAATTCTGAAAGGTATTGCATTCCACATGCCACGCCTCTTAATAGATGAATAAGTTGAAGAGGATTGTATTGTTCTTGGGAGCCTTGGACTACATTCAAAAGTGGACCACGTGAAGCGTTTTCTAAGCACATATAGATGGCGTCATCTAAAATAACATTCTTAGTTGCATGAACTCTCGAATTGCGGTGCTCAAAGTGAGAAAACATACTTGCAACGGTGGTGCCATAGAGAAGGAGGACATTTGGGTGCCTCAGTTGGGCAATCACTGCAGATTCCAAAGCAAAGCATTTTCGTTGGATGGAGTTTGCATCGCTAGGAAGAATTTTTATCATTGACACTACCTGCTCCTGTTCGCTCAAACGAATAAGACCATGAGTAATCTCACTGTCGAAGCAGCCTAAACTTATTTTAAATGTAGAAATAGAATTTTACAAAACACAATAAAATTTACATTAATGTCAATTGCAAGATGAACCGTTTTGAATGAGTTGCTTTAGAAATACCATCCCTTGTCATTTTAAACTTCAAAGAAAATTACTCGTTTAAAAATTGTTTTTTCCTAACAATAATCTCAATGTGTTTAAAAAATATTGGTATTATTGTCTTGCCTTTTCCGTAGAACTCTTCTTGCTTTATTTGGCTGATTTGTTCAAGCCGGATGTCCCTATTAAACTCGTACAAAAGTTTATCAACATCTTCGATGTAATTTGGATCAACGAATGTGGGCGAGTAGTTCGAATAGTTGCCTAAACAAAAATACTAAGTTTGAACTCCCAAAATACACGAAAAATTATGTTTATCATTTAAGGCGTTTCCTTGCAAATTTGAAAAAATATGAAGGCATTATAAAGTATTGTTATCCATGCATATAATAAGACAAAAGTTTGTACATGTGTGTACGTGCATTTTACCTAGGACTTTGGGAAGTTTCTCTGTGTAATTAGGAATGGACAACCCCAAAGCAAGCGAGAAAAACATGAGCTGGTCTCCCTACCTAATTTCGTCTCAAAAAATTACTATGGTTCAAAAATTGAAAAAATCACTTAAACAATTGATTAAAATCTAATTTACAGTTATATGTGACCATTTGTATGTAGCCTCGATTAAAGTGTGTCATCTACGTTTTTATCGGGAAACATTGATGAAGATATTTTTAAAATATAACAAAAGAGAAATTTCTGGCAATTTGTTTTGGGCTTTGTTTATAGGTGGGATTAAGTCTAACATATAGAAGCTAAGTTATTTATGACAAAGGATAAATCAGCTATCACTAAACCTTTTAAATAAATATTATATAAATATTAACTTAGATTATGCAGGTGACCTTCAGTTCAATAAAAATCTTAGCAACCAATCAAAAGAATTTTCCGAATTACAACGAAAACAATACTCTGGTAGAATGGGGGAACTTTGACTGCTTTAAAGGAAATTAGGCCAATCTCGGAACATAACTTACAGGCTATAAATAGATTAGTGGTAAATTAAAAGCACTACCATTGCAATTTGTGCGCCATTGTACTTTTTGTAAATTTCAATTACGAACTTTTAACACTAAAATTCAATAATTATAACGCTTGTAAACGAGGAGCATCCAGTTAAATGACTTATTTATAAGCTTTCAAAGCGTAAAACAAGTGTATATTTATGACCAAGGCCATATGAACTAAATAAATAAATATATATATATATATAATATACATATATATATATATATATATATATATATATATATATAGAAAATGGTACTTGAAATCATATGTTTGATGAAAACCAAATAGATCAATTGAATGTATGAAATATGCGATCAGTGATTGCAGCAAACTTTATCACATCATTCGCAGTAACTTCGTTTTTTCAAAAAAACCTCAACTACTTATGTTAGCAACAGTGTACTATTGTTTGATTCCTTTACCAGTTTTGTTCGTATAAATGGGTGCGATTTATTCATTTATGTTGCTGACTGTTATTCTCAGTAAATTCGTTTTTTATTTTATCTTGACTTTATATTTTATTAAAATGATGTGTTTCTAAATTCGTTTGCGTAGTTAAAGGGTACCCAGACGAGGAGCAGCTTGGCTGGCATGATCCCTTCAACTTAGGTTAGGTATACGGTTAGGGACTTTGTTGTACTGCATTTCATTCGTAAATAAAATTAACCTGTATTGCTTTCACCGAAATTGCACGTGATGAGAGTTGCACTGCATTTAAATATTTTAACTTAGAACGTTGGTTTCACTCACTGCACCCACTAGTTAGGGCTTCTTTATTCTTTATCTTATATAGAGCTCTAGTCTTATACAACTCTTTTTTAAGGTTATCTGTATCGGGTTGCCCGAGTGTGGCCACTCTTCCCTAGCACGATCTCATGTTTACTTTTGACTTTTATTAGGATAGGGTATTATACCAGAAAGAGTTAGTTATTAATTTGTAGCACCGGTAAATCCATGCTTCAACTATAACCCTCAATAGATAGATTAGTAGGATTGCTCGCTGATTTCATACCAATCCCACAATATATCTTTTATAAAATAAGTATTCACTATCATCAAAACCACTTTCTATTATATCCGTAGCAAATTGCCATATTTGGTCCTAAGGATGACCTCATGGTCATACCTTCAATCTTGTTCCATATGTTTCCATTAACTAGAAACGAAGTATTTGAACACACAAATTTCAATAATGTCCAAGGCGATGAATGTGAAATTGGAATTTCATTTTCATTGATTACATTCAATGTATGATTTACAGTTTTTAAGGGTATATTCGTGAACAAACTTTTGACATCGAAATCAACCTTAAATTTTGTTTTCTCTGGATATATTTTGTATGCATATATATATATATATATATATATATATATATAACTTTATAACAGCATAAAATAGGTATCTGAACGGCAATAAGTGAAGGCCTTGGTTTTTCAGAAGGCCAATAGTTTCGAGTGCATTAAGCCTGTGCGAGTGCTCGAATCAATTCCAATTTCTTACAGGGTAATAGGCCTACATATTATTGATGCATTTAGGTCAGCCTTAGGAATGAAAACTTTTGTATTAATGTTCTTGATAGAAAAGTATTGAAGCTAAAAGAACGGTTTGCGCTTCTAACATATATTTCCTTAACAATGTAGGATTCCAACTTTATAAATACTTAACGAGTTGTTTATTGGAGTTTTGTGATTATAATAATAATTACCTTGAATTCATATATTTTTCCAAGTGACAAATTATAATTAAATATAAATTTTTAATCTCCAGATATTTGTACGACCTATTTTTTGAATAATTTTAGTTAAAGTATACTAGACATCTTTAGATATTAAACTAAGTTGAGAATATAGCAAAACCCCATAAACTAATATCTATTTATTGGCCTCTATAGATACTATTGGAGTATTAACCTAAAGTGCAATCACTATTTTACTGCAATTGCATGTAAGGAATAAATTAATTATAAAAATAACCAATCAGTACTTAGCAGTAGTTTTTTAAACCTGCAATTCCCAGTATTTTTACAGAATGAATTATACTCTGCAGGATCAGTTAGCCTATGTCTGGGCAACACGACTCAACCTTTGCAATGGTGGACTGGGAATAATTGGTCTCGTTCTGAATTTTTTAATTTTTTTAACATGTAGTCGCATGGAAAATAAGACCAGCTTTGTTGTCCTCATTCAACTTCTAGCAATTTGGGACGGAATGATTTGCTTCGATCCAGGAATTCCGAGAGGAATCTTGCGAGCATATGGTAATGTTTTCTTCTTTATATAATTACTATGCAGATATGTGACGGAGACTAATTGCAATTTTAAAAAAGTTATTCTTCACTCTCTTTCGACTAGCGTTTATTTTATGAAAAAATCGCTTTGTCTGGATTTTTAAATAAGTTATTCAAACCTATTGGGAAATACTGCAAGCCTTTTAACATGGACCCATTCAGGTGCACATTACGCAAAATCAGAGGTTGTGGCAACTTCGGTTATGTAGACAATTTTCTACCTTGTAGTGTTTTCAGATTTAAAATATCTTCATTATTTCGTCATTAGATCGCTATGGAAAATGCAAAAAACCATAAATTTGGCGGGATGCGGTCCAAAATTCCTAAGGCATTTTGCGGGAAATACCCATTTCTTGCCATTCCGCCCACAGTGTTCACTCGAACTTAACTATATATATATATATATATATAT